>OMLB01048260.1:0-12126 GCA_900302555.1 Myripristis jacobus | reverse complement strand
GATATATCTGATGCAAATAGTCACTAATCTCACTAGAATCATCTTAGTCACTTAACCCTTTCATGCATGAACTATGAAAGCCTGAGTCCAGACTTTTTTCTTATGTGTTTTTACACTTCTTAGGGCATGAATATTTCTGTGAGTCTCCATACTTCTTTCAGGATGCAGGACTGGTATTACCATGTCATTCTACTAGTATTAATATGTTATCAGCAACAAGAACTGACAGTCTCTGCATAAACCTCAATGTAGGGGAGCAGCAGAGGGCACTCTAACAGCTGATATGCAATTCCGCCATAGAAACCATTGCATTTAGGAGAAAATGACTTAAAAAACTGTCTTTTAAGCTGTCCACTGTAGTGAAATGCGTGAAAGGGTATAAGACAACATGAAAAAGTAAACCAAAAAAGACAGAAATGCAAAATGAAGTGAAGAAAGTAAAACTATATTAAATTGTTAAAAATAAATAAATTATCCAAAAAATTAAAAGATATTTAAAAATGCTATGAAATTGGCCATGAAAAAGTGAAGTGTTTCAATAGTGTTTGAATGTGTATATTTGTTGTTTAGATGACAGTCTACAGCTTCTGACAAAAAAAAAAATCATTTTTATTGGCCTAGTAATTTTTAAGCCATCACAAAACATCAGCAACAAAAGTGTGAGTTCTATAGTAATCTTAGTAATCTCGACCAAACTGTAGTAACATTTCCCGCACTAGATGATCATGGTTACATGAGCTATGTCAAATCAGCGACAGCTAAAACATTGGCTGCTCAATCAGAGCACGCAGAGCAACATAATCTCACAAAGTCATCCCGATCGGCTGAATATGGGCATTCGAATTTCAACAACAATGTCCCATTAAAGGGCTGAGGCTGTGCTCATAGAACTAGGGTTACCATGCATAACAATCATTGTCTTATATGAGCAGAGCACCATTACTTGGTGGAAAGCTGGAATTACATGTGGCTACTCTGTGGGCTCAGACACTGTGTTTTCCTGATTGGTGTGTGCAGCGCAGCATTCAGCATGCGTGACGTGATCGCTGCCTTCGACAACTGGACGCTTCATCCTCATAAGTTAATCAACTAGATAAACATTTTCCAGTCCACTGTACAAGAACAAAAGTGCCACCATATCTTTTCACAGGATTATTAAAAACTGTTTAAAACCTTTCCATTAGAAGGCAAGTCTGCAGCCTGAAGAAGAAATCTTTTAATTATTCATAAGAGGCATCCATCATTGGTTTGTATGTAGAGCTTACATACCATGTTTGTACCGCAGTCAGGGTATTTCAACTGAAAACATAACTAGGACAGGGGTGCATAGGGGAGATAGGGCAGGAAGAGAAGGGAGAGAGGGAGAGAATAACAAGTACAGTATAGAGAAGCTATGTAGCTGGCTTTTGGCTATACATATATTTATATACAAATATTTCATCTCTGTAATTTAGTATTACTCGGCAAGACTTTTCCATATAAGACTTCACCCAATTAATGTCTCCATTTGCTTGAAATTAAGTTGTTGTCCCTTATTTTTCTGCTTTAACCACAAGAAACAAAGTTTAAAATGAATAAATCAATAAATAAACAGTGCATATAACAACATCAACATACAGTAGCTCATGGAAAACAGTACTGCATTTTTCACCCACACTCTCCCATGTGGCAAACTTATAACTAGCTCTGCGCTAGTTCTCACTTTTTTCATGTCAAATGTATATACTATCATTCAGACCAATTTAAGTCAAAATCACCATGTTTCTTGCAGTGCTGTCTAGAATAACTAGCATCTATTATGAAAATTAACTCACAAGCTACATCAAAGCAGGAAAACCAGTAATAACCTACATGCAGCAATTGACAGAAATTACACTTTATTTCTCATTTGTAATTGGACAGAGTAGAGCAAGTATGATAACATTATTTAAGTTATTCAAGATATTCAAGTGAAAATGTTGACACAGCACTGAGGCCAGTAATTTCCACAATCTGCTGGCAGCGACCCAATGTGTTACACAGCCTCACTCACTCACTGTAGTGTCAACCAAAACACCGACCAAATTATAGCGACAAGAATCTCCTAGAATTGTGGAGATACATTCAAGCAGGCCTTCTTCGCATTGCAGCACAGTGACAAGTCATCACAACAATATCTATAATTATTTCCATATCGGTACAATGGGTGTGAATCCAATAATAATCACCGACTACAATCCAAACCCTTGTGGAATTCTGCAAAATCGGAGGGACAGCGGCTCCCTGACCACAGGCTGTAGGTCCCATGCTGCCTCACAGAGATCAGCACTGGCAGAGTGTCAGCACCCTGGACAGCGACAGCAGCCACAGTCCCTGGTGCCCGTTCAGCACCTCGGTCAGTGGCCACCGCATACAGTTCCACCACGACTGCACACATCTGTGGGCCCTGCGGCACAGGGCCCCCAGCTGTCCTGGTGGCCTACAAATGGAGCGGGGGAGGTGGTTCAAGGTGAGTCACAGCGCTGATGTTAAACTGGCATTCTTGTTCTTTTTTTTCCACGGACTAAAACCCTGTTAACAGTCACAATAGACACATCAGTCGCATGTTAGGAGCATTTTCATTGTGTTTAAGCATTTAAAAGCATGAAATCGAACATACAGCCTCAAGATACACAAGAAAGACCTGAAATGCATTATTGATGTGAGTAATTGTGCCAAGTTTTTAAATCAATACTAAAGGAAGGTATGGGGTCATTGAATGAGACAAGCTTTCTCCAGTATTTGACAAATCAACAGTGCCACTGTTCCAAACCATACCAATGCCACCACTCATGAAAGAGATAATTTCTTTTTCTTCAAGGATTTGCTTTTTCAGTGATTTCCTCCCCATTTAGCTCTTGCAATAAGAAGTTAAAATAGCTATAAAATATCATAGTAATGTTCAATCATCAGTCTCTGATGGATATTTATAATTGTAACCAAAAGGAACATGGAAAATAAATTATTTTTCAAAGGGTGACCTTAAAGCAGTGGGATAATTATTAGCTGTTGTTTTATCATTTGTAGCTGTGGACTTTTGAACACCCTTCAACTAATATGTCAGTAGATCCCACACTGTTAGAACTAATACAGAAATAAAAGGTCATAGAGAAAATCCCCCCAAAAATGTTTTTTTTAGAAAACTCCGGCCTTTAAAACCCAAATGTTTGGAGGGAAAAAGTCAAGAAAGGATAAAATCATAGCAGTGCCAGTGACTGAGAAGCTAGAATTTTAAATTTAGTTAGGTCTCTCTACTAAGAACAGAAAAAAAGCATACACTAAAATATCTTCCCTGCAACAGCTTTCATTCCTACCACTCTTGACTCCTTGTGTGTGTTTTGCCCTTCTAGCACTACCCATGTCACAGCAGTGTCATTTTTTTTTCCTCACAGAAAAGCTCAGAGACAGTTTGCAGACAGTCATCAACACTGGACTTTTGTGAAGCACAGGAATCCAGAAGTGGAAATCAACATATGCACATACACTTTTGCAGTGGCCAGTGCTGAAGCCAGAGGCCAATAGTGAAGGAGCGGCTGAGTGCTTGAGAGACAGAGAACAGATGTGTGTGAGTGAGCCTCAAGTGGTAACCACTTGTAGGGACGTAACGCTCAGGAGAAAGGAGTCACAGCCATCTGTTCTTCTTCCAGCTATGAGTTGGTCTAATACCAATGGAAACATTCCTAAACTTTCAACAGCTTTGGACATGAGTGATCAACAATGAGTCAACCTGATTTAGCCAAATATATTAATTTCCTTGTGTAGAGGCTTTTAATGAAGATTAATTATTTACCTGATTTTTTCTTTGGCTTGCACGTGTTTTCTGACAAGCATGGATCTTATTTGGTACCTTAACATTGAAAAGTCAAACAGGCAGCTGAAGGGGATCAATATAATTAAAACTACTTGTGTGATTTTTGAAAAGTTATGGGATAACATTTAAGAGCTAAAAATATGCAAATGAGTTCAACTGGTTGGTAAAAAATATCTGCTTCCAATATAAGATAGGATTTTTTGATTTAGAATGATTTTTAAGAAGAAAAAAAAGGGACTATGTCATTGTAAATTAAGTTCAATGAGCCGCTTAATTAGAAAGAACAACTGATGAAATACAGCCAGATGCTTGTTTGTTTTTTTGTTGTTATATATGTAATTCACACCCATCTGAGAAAAAACTGTATGTGCCATATGCCTGCCAACACAAATGAACATCAGTGCAAACCAGCACTTTATTATTCATTAGTGCATGCAAAAAACTGCAAAATACAGTGTAGTCATTTCTCATGCCATATTACTCATATTTGTAAAAAATGCACCAATACAAACACACCTGAAACCAGCATGACTTGACAACGTGACTCTCCACCTAAATATGACACTGCAACAGCTGCACTGAAAGACAATGTCAGCAGTTTGGAAGTACAATAAAATTAAAGCATACTGCAAGCTCTGCTCTGTTACAATATCATGAGGGGGTACGAAGACAAGCTCCTTCAAAACATGTAACTTGATATACAGGGCTGGGGAGTAAGAGAATACATGCAATGGGATTATGTATTTGAAATGCAAAATATGAATAACTGCAATCCGTAACAGTTCAAATGAGGGTAATCAGATTATAGTTACTTTTTAAAAATAGAGCGATGATTATGAAGATCACCTTGAATTTCAATGTTTATTTATTTTATATCTTCCATTAATGGAACTTCCACCTCCACCAGAAATGTCCCTACACATCCGCATTCATAGCTGCTCCTAGCGCTGCAGCAAATAGATGCACAAGGAGGAGATGGAGAGGAATACTTTCACAGCCTGGAAATACCATGAACATTTCATTTTCACACACAAAAATTGTTGCAATACACCAGTGCAGTGTGAACTGTGTCAGCCAGCAATGAAACCTTTTTCAGCACCAATAGAATCCACCTCAAACCACTAAAGAAGTCTTGAAGTGAGTGGTTTTTATATTGGGACAATGCTCATTATCCTAAGCTAGATTCACTGATTAATGTAGCAATCCATCTCTCTCTTGTTGGTTAGATTTTACCAGCTGTCCAGAAATTTCAATGACATCTAGAGACAGTAAACTGCAGGTAATCTGGAACAAATTCAAAAGTAAAGATTAAGAAAATCTGATTTACTTTATTCAGCCACTTTGTGAAACGTGCTACCCCAACATTTATGAAAAGCGCAGTATTCTATAAGTAAAAGTAAGTTTTGTTATACTAACCTCAAGTAATGCTGAGGTTCCAAAACATTTTCTGCAGGGGCCCCACTTCTGTAGATAAAAATATTATATAAAGCCCCCTAAACTTAGCCATAACCCTTTCCTAACCCAAACCAGAACCTTTCCCTAACGTTAACCAAGGAGTTTTGGTGGCTAACCAGCTAACATTACATAACATCCATGCATGCACAAACACTGAGAGGCCTCACTGGTGATGTGACTGTTCAAGGTGATGAGTGGTATTCAGACACATCTGCTCTCCACAGAAGGTAGTGGGGAAGATTGGTGACTCACCTGCATGCAAAATTGGACTTTGCTTTATGCACTGAATGCAATTTGAAAGTGTGAAGTCATGTTATTTGTCTGCAGATTTATGAGATCTGGCTGAAATAACAGAAGCTTTAACCAAGTTTATTGCTCTTGACAAAAAACTGTTGATGATGTGGGTTTCTGACATTTTCTCACCGTGTTGGAGCGGAAATATGAGATCCCAAGCTGTCATTAAATTACAGAGCCATACCAAAGGTGCACAACTTTGTGAAAAAACACCTCAACACCTTGCTGCATGATATAACAGCTGTCAGCTTTACCACTGACATGTGGGGCAGTAGTGTCTGTCCAATGTCCATCATCAGTTTATAGAGTGGATAGATAGTGGATTTTACTTCCCAGCGGGTCATACGATGAGCAAAACAGTTTCGTGGCGTGAAAACAGCTGACGCAATAGCAGCTGCTTTTGATCATATCCTTCAGACATGGGGCATTCCAAAAAGTTCTGTCCATGTCGTAGTCTGAGACAATGCTAGAAATATGATCAAGGCCAGGGACAATGCTGGACTCCCAAGTCTCCTCTGTGTTGCTCACACACTGCAGCTGGCTGTCACAGAGGGCCTTCTTGCTAGAGTGTTGCTGATGCCATAGCAGTCGTTTGCTGAAAAGTTGTCATTTACAACATTCTGCTTTGGCTTATTCCCGCCGAGATGACATTCGGCTGCGGCTCCACCAGCCAGTAAGCAGTAATATTTATGTTTAAATGTAATGATTTTCCATCTGAAGGAAATAAAAAAGTTTGGCAACAGTTGCCATCAGATATATTCCACTTGAATGCTAGTTGTATAATTCAATTTGGTTTTATATGTATTTTAATACAACACTGTCAAATTCAGTAGCGTGCAGTAATCCATTCCCAACTGTCAATTATGAACTAAAACATCCTTGTAGTAATAGGGTTATTAAAAACTGTTAAGCACTAACCTTAAAGCTCAGCCTGCATATTGGCAGTTAAAACATCTCTTTTCTTTGTAGATATGAGGATAGGTTCTTCACCAACACCAGAATTGCTAGGGAGGCAAAACAGTTGGTAATGGTGGAGTTGCAGAAAATATCCGATCAAGAGGCAGACAAGCAGGAGTTACAGGAGGAACCATTTGTCCAAAAGCCAAGGAAGGAACAGCCCAGCAGCAGGCCGGACGGTGTTCAAGCATCTGTATTCCTGAGCAGTGTCCCTGTAGCTGCTGCCATACAGTTGGAGACGGACCTTGTAGAGAGCACAGTCTCTCAAGCTGACAAATCACTGTACTGGGCAGGTAACAAAGTGCAGTTCCCCGCTCTGGCACAAATGTTGCGACAATACCTCTCAGCACCGTGTAGTAGTGTAGAAAATGAGAGGCTATTCAGCTCAGTGTCAAACACTGCTGATGAAACCAGAAAAAGGCTCACTGCTGAACATTCACAGGACTAATATTGGCATTCATTTGAATATTGACTCAATGAATGTTCAGTCATTGTTTTATTTTGCGCTGTACTAAAACTCAGGGAGGGTTATATTCAGTTTACACTGAAACCTGGTGACAGTTCCACGTTTTGTTTCAGATAATGTCAGGGCAGGTTTTTGGTCTATTACTGGAACAGTGATAGTGACACGTTGCATTTGATTTTAGCTTTATGATTTGTCTGCTGAAACTCAGGGGGAGTAACAGAGTAAAAATCCATGTTGTGTTTTTTACACTGAAAGATTTATGCTGTGATTTCAGAACTTAGTGTCTGGGTCCTCTACTCTGAGATTTTGTGAAAACAGAGGAGTCAGATTAAATGCTGAAAACAGACAGTGTCTTCTGAATCAACACTCACTAGTTTTTTAACTGAATGTTGCAGTATTATGAAAAGTACTCATGTTAGTACTTGGTATTGGCCCTGAAGTGAGTACTCTGTATCAGTGCTTCCCTAATTCATAGACTAATATGTGACCAACCACATGTTACCTGTCTGGATAGATGAGCTGTCAGCCCTGCACAGCCTCTCTCTCTGGGTTCCAGTGCCATCCTGTAAATACAGGTTCTCAGGGTTTTGGAGGGTCGACTCTCATCTCCACTGCAGCAGAGGACGGCTCTATGGCAGCCCTCTAGGGTACCCAAATAACCCAAGAGCCATTCCAGCAGATGGTATTGTTGACTAGGAGGATGGCCTAAGCAGAGGTGATTATACAGCTGGAGTGTGCCCACAAATCTGTGGATGAGATTCCCTCCGGATAGCTTCAGAAAGGTGTTTGCTGCATTACACAAGAAAAAAAAAATCCACAATCAACCCCCTCCTATGAGGTTTTTTTTTTTTTCATATCTGCGACAGCCCTTGCAATTATGAGTACCCCCTGTAGCAGATTAAACCAATTTGAGAGGTAACAAGTGGTGGGGGAATGACAGGATTGGCACTCCCTTCTTGATTCACCTGATCGTTGCATGTGAAGTATAGAACTCAAGGCTAAAGGTGGCTTACTTGTGCACAAACTGTTGCACAAGACATCTGTTCTCTGGCCGCCAGCCAAGATTAAAGTGCTTCACAGTTTGGTGCGTACATGAATGAATACTAAAATGCTGTTGCTGTTCATGTTGGCAGGCAGATGGCACATGGGGGTTTATCTCAGCCGGTTGTGATTCCTTTAAAAAAAAAAAAAAATTGCAACTATCTTTCAGTATTTCATCATTTGTCACAGCAGCTACAGGGAGGAGACACAGAAGCAGGATAGAGAGATGTGAGCGCAGTGGAAGCTGGGATACAGACCTGTGAGGTTCTGCATGTGCAGCAGACTGAGATAACAGCGGACTCGACATTGAACCAGGAGCCTCCCGCTGATTCAGTGGATCAATCCCAAGCTAATGCGGAGCACAAACTACACAACTGTCAGAAACCTAAGATCCCTGCACCGCTCACATGAAACTGAACTTCTTTCCTGTAGTTTGTTGTCCCGCCGGCATTGTGTTGTGCACATTAAACGATGTGGCACAGTGGTGGGTCGCACAACAAAGCTGACTTATGGTTATGAAGGATCGTGATAACTTGCTGCAAAAAACACAAATCCTGACTTTGTTTTTCATCTGATTTTGCTAAAATGGAGCTGAACATTGTTGAGCAGCTCACAGCACACAATACGTTCACACTCATTTATGCAAATATGGTTTGTTTTGCTCAGAGTGTAGTAGATTAGTATCTGGTTGCAAACAGACCATTAGAATATGTGACACAGTATCAGGTAATGACCCATGGCAGAGCCTTTCATAAATGTCAACTTTAAAATCAATGCAAGAGGTAATATTTAGAGATTTGGAGATTAGCCCTACGTATGTATGTCGAGGGTTGCATAGCTCAAAATCTCTACTGCCTCTTGGTCAGAAAGGTTTAAAACCTGGTTTTAGATGTGCCAAGAAATGTAACAGGGTACAAAATCAACTTTGTATGTCTGTATGTTTATGTAGGAAAAGGGTTCTGTCCATCACTATCATGTACCTGGAATAACACCCAAGGGAACATACATGGTTAACTGGTCAGTCCTGGGTCTAGGAAACACAATCCCACGATAAGAAAAGCCAAAACATATCAATACTGAAAGAAGAAAGATAGATTATGTGCTAGATCTGGTTAAGTAAGAGACTGAGCATCCAACTGTGGCAAAAAAAAAAATCAATCAATCAATAAATCAATCAGTCAATAAATAAACGCCAAATGTAGGCCACCTCTGTGCTGGTGAGCTGACTGATGCTAGTGCCCAGATAGACTCTATGGAGAGCGAGCTCAGCCTGACATTTGACCTGGCTGACAACTTCATGGTTAGATGTCGACGAGCCACAGCTAAACTCATTGGGTCTCATGCATCAACCGGTCTGACGAACAAATTTGTTCCCATTTATGCAGTTTTCAAGGAGATTCAGGGATTCACCAATGTTTTCTTATTTCAAATTTGTTCTTAGGTAGAAACAGAATCTACACACACTCCAGAGCACTTTCACCAACATTTGAGTGCTGACATGTTTGTGCAAAATAATTGGTTATATATATTTTTTTCGCCTCAGATTTGAGATCAAAACTTTGTGCGCCTCTCTCAAGATACAGCATTCACTGAACGAGATACAGCATCCCATTCATCTTATTTTTTCTCTTTCTTTATATCTTAAAACTTAAATATGACAGCTCTGGGTTCTGCACCCTGGAGGAATTCATCTCCTGCTGCATTGCTGTGGTGTCCCCTATCATGCCTTCCCTCATGGCACTGTGGTGCACAACACACACACACACACCCACACACATCTGCATACAGTTTTTGCTGGACCTCTCGTTGAGTATATCCCCACCAGTTTGAGCTTATGCTATATTCCTCAGTTTGTTTTTGTCATTTGTCTTTGTCTTACTTTATATAACCTCTCCTGTCTGTCTTTCCTATGTGTGGACTCACTACTCCACCCTCTTAGACTTTTGTCTGGGTTTTCTTGTCTTAACTTGATCAGGTTCTGTGTGTGATTGTGTTTGTGCACAAGGCCCTGAAGTCTAATGCCCTTTATGGGGAATGGCACACATAGTTCTTTGATTTAACAACACACCATCAATCGTATATAGACTTTTCTTGGGATCTTTCTTGAGAGGAAATTTCAGAAAAAAACTTAGGAAGATACTGGTGAACGAGGCCCATTGTCTCCAAATGCAAAACAGCCTTTTAAACATCTACCAGAACACATCTTTAGAGTCACTACAATGCTGCATCACTGTAAACAATACACTGTGTGTTTTGTGTATATCCAGTATAGCTCATCAGTTCCTGAAATCTACTCTCTTCAGGGTCTTGATCCCATCCAGCTCTGTTTGGCTGCTGAAAAATTTTACAGCAGATACAGAACAGTTTACATAATTTTCACTTTCACACTTTGTTTCCATAAAGCATAAGAAAATGTGTTTTTGAATGTGATACTGAATGGGGTCATGTACCTTTATATATTTTACCAATGCATGGTACACTTATTAAAGCTATAATGCAGCTATGACGGAACATAAGCTTTCTAAGGAAATGAAAGGTGAAACTTTAATTATTAAAATATGGTATGCTTAAAGTTCCATAAGAGACAAAAAAAACAAAACAAAACAGTTTTTAGATCAGTTACACAACATGCACCGATTGATGCTCTAAGCAGTTAACATACGGCTTCCTTTACAGCCCTGTACCGTTTGCTCACATTAAAGGAGCACTAGGTTGATGCATTTTTCATGTGAATTTAAAAAAACTTCCTGGAATCTCCTGGAAGTTAAAAGAATATTTAATTTGTTAACACCATGCGTCCACTATGATTATCATCACCATTATTTGTTTAATCCAACAAGAATGCATTGTTTTCAACTTGGACCCCCGCCTATAAACTACATAGACTGTAACAAACCAATCAGTGTCACGTTTTGCCTTGCTGTGTGACAGAGTCAGGCATGACAGGACACCTGCATGGCAGACGGCCAAAACAGAGGAGTGAGAAACTTTTTCACTTTTTAAGCATCAATTTATATTCATGCAGACCTCATTTTCTTGCAGTGGGTGTAAAATTAACATAATAAATTCACCATATTTAAAGTTAATTTTTTAGATCTTTTCAATATGGACGGCAAAGGATTTTTTTTTTTAATTGAATATCTGTTCCAATGGACTTCAGGTTTAGAATACTAAACAGGAGGCATTCAGACTTATGGGCAATTTACAGTCCTCAGTTCCCCCTTGCTGGTGTTTGGGCTGTGGGAGGAAAGTGGAGCACCACCCAAAAATGAGAGAAGACCACTTAGATTCAAACCCACACCACACTACTTCTGAGATGTCTCATTACAAATCCTTATGAACATAAGGAAATAGTGTTTATGAATGAGTCACTTTTTTTTCTTCTTTTTTAAACGCTGAGATAATGCTGGAGTCGGCCGGAAAACAAATTCAGGAGCAAAATTTTATCATTCATTGCTTCATTAGTTTTGTCATTTTTAAATAACATTTGAGTAACAGGAACAAAACAGCAGGCCACTCATGTGTGTCATGTGGAGGCTGCATACCATCATGAAAATTCCTGATGTGCCTTAAAAGAGGACAACTGAAGCTTTGCAACGATGACATGTGGGCATCGCACCCTGTGAAATAGATTGTGCAAAAGATGCCTAAAAACTAAATGCCGACATTTTAAGGAAGAAAGATTCTTAAGCCCTAAAATATCACATTAAATAATTTTTTAGTAAAATACCTTTATTTTTTCTTGTGTGATAAAACCTGGTGAATGCTTTCAGCGAGATATTAGTGAATTTGAACTTCTTGAAACATGAAGTACAAGCCCATTTTGTCATGTCCACTGTAATGGACAGGGGGTTAAAAATAGTCCGCTGTGGGGCATTTTCACATGGAGCTCAGAGCTCATTCCAACTGGTTTTAATGGAGGGCTTTGGGGAGGAGGATAGTTAGATAGTTAGACTGCATTGCACACGCACACACACACACACACACACACACACACACACACACACACACACACACACACACACACACACACACACACACACACACACACACACACACACACACACACACAGAGAGAGAGAGA
>OMLB01048256.1:0-29604 GCA_900302555.1 Myripristis jacobus | reverse complement strand
CAACTGCTAAATTACCTGGCTACCCTGAATTTTCACAGGAGAAGTGACTAAATTAACTTATCTTTTTTTTTTCTTTGCAGGTAAGAGAGGGGATGTCCGTTGGAGTTTGAATCAAATATGATCACGAGCTGGGTGAGGGAAAAAAGTAGCTCCTGGACCCGGATCTATTGGAAAGTAGTTAGTTACACTAAATTACCTTTGTAATGGTGCTACACAAACAAACTTGCCCTGCCTTGTAATGGGTAACGTTAGTGCATTGCTTTTTGGAGTAACAAGCCAAACAGTTGTGGTTTATTCCAGATTTTGCACACACAAGATATTCATCTGTTGGCAACTACACAGTATGTTTGCAAGAGAGAGCATAACAGGGAAGTATGAGGGGTCAGGTAAATGTTTTCCTTCACAGAGTTGAGCTATATGAGGCTGTTTTACCAGCAGCCAAAGGCAAACTACCTATACACAAACACACATGCATTCACACAAATACACATGTACACAGTCTGTCCAAACATTTAAAGGCGCCTGCATGCCTGCACAGATCCACATTTGTTTGTGGAACAGAACTGCACAAGTACACATTTGTGTAATCATATATGCACACATTGGCACACAGTCACACTTTACAGTCATGCACATACCACACATGTTAACACACCGACACACATCTACATACACACACATCTGCATGCACCCACACAAATCCCAGAACAAATCTGTTTTCTCCCCCTGACCAATTCTCTGTAGTTGACTGGAATGGAACATTCAAATATGTCAGTGAGAGTGAGCAAGCCAAATAGAGGCAGTAAGGCAGATGTGCCGTGAGACTGCCAGCGCCAAATCTGTCATAGAAACCCTATTGCCAAGAGGCAAGGGGAGATCACCCATGAAATTGTTCATAATGCGTCCATAATTGCCATTTGCCATAGTATTGACTGTGACAATGTAGCAGTCATCTATAAAGCCTGCATCTTTTATTGATCAGCAGTGCTGGGAAGATGAGCCATGTTCTTCTCCAGTGAGGTGACACTCCAGTGAGACATCACACAGCTGTGAAACGTGTTGAATTGGTATTAGGTATGAAATTACTGAGGGGCGTTTCAATAGCAGATGCTGGGAACTGCTCTTACATACCCAGATATGACTTTAATCATAGCTGTCTGCCAGTGCCATGATGATACATGCGTAGCCGACTGAGAGGATACTTATTTCCATTTATTTTTTATTTTTTATTTTTTTGAAGAATATGATATTATAATGCTTTTCAGTGGTACCAGGATAAATAGGCCTCCCTTCAGATCTGTTTTCAATTTGGCTTTCACTCCATCCTTGTCTTTCCATCAGCTAGTCTGCCTATAGTTCTCTGTTGCCCAGGCCTGCAGTATAAATAATACAGTTTAATCCATTAAAATGCTTTTTGCTGCTCATTTCACAAAGGTTAATTTGACATCGCAGAGGTAAAATAAATAAATAAATAAAATAAAATAAATGTCAGATTTATTGCAACAAGGACCATTCTGGAGCATTTCAGATGGAAAAATTATTTGATTGTGCTAAAACGGAGGACGTGGTGGTGTAAGGATGCAGTTGCAGTTGATGTGCTATCGGGCTTCATAGCAGTAAGGTTTGCGCTTCAGTACAACACAGCATTTCTATTCAGTGTTGTAAACAAACATTTACCATTGCACTGTTATCAGGCATGGTACAGTGATGCTATTTTAACATTTTTATAGTTCTTTCTTTCAGCATTTTTTTGCTTGTTTAAATGTAAAAGATGAAAGTTAATTATTACTCACTCTCTTGCAAAAATAATGTTTTTGGCTTACAGCAAGAGCAAGCTTTTGAACTAATGTCTCTCAGGCAGGGAGGCAAGCGAAGGACTCATTGTATCAAGACTGGGAGAAGACACACTCCAAGTACCAGCTATTGTCTCTGCTAATGGCTCCTGGTACAAAAACAACATAAATGTTCTACTATTATGGTGTTATCACAATGTAATTAAGGAATTAATGACTAGCCTAATGTAAGAACCGCCCCAGTGCTGATTAACATGTTGTCAGGATTGCATATGTAGACAGCAGTAGGTGACTCGATGGTTTCTGTGCCGCACAATAAGAGGCAAGCTAGAGGTGTGTCTTCTTAATGCTTTGTGCATTTTGTGCAGTCAGAGTCTCCTTGATTATTTCATTTGAATAACACCAGCAGTGAGAGAGGGCTTGCATGGGAGGATTTTTCAGTGTCTCTCCTTCTCCTCTCCTCTCACTGCCAGCAGGGCATGCAGGCACATGGGCTTTGCCATCGGTTGGAGCTATTTGGTGTGCCAACCTGCTCCAGGGGAACTGGCACAGAAGACGAATACACTCTGGGCTCCCATTGACAAGTCTCTTTAGTTATCGTTCGGCAAGCAGAGTGCAGCGGGAGCAAGAGGCTCTTGACCCTGAAGATGAGTCCTTCTGCAACCATTGCCTCCCCAGGAATAATCACAGAATAAGCACCCCCGCCCCCAAGTCCCAACCTGTTTCCAACTGTTGCCTTGGCATCGCACCAGCATGTGATGTCATCAGAAGGTGACAGACAAGGTCTTCATAAACAGATGGCCATTAGTTCTAATAATGAGTATCTACAGGTTCCAGCCAAGATGAATGCACAGGAGCCTAGTCACAGTTGATCATTAATAGTCAAGGACACCTTTATCGCCTTTTCTGTCAACAGAAAGCTTTGCTGCACCTGCTTTAGGGCTGAACAGGTAACCACAATATTATAAGTGCAATAACCAAATCACAGGAGATGTAATTTTTTGGCCTACAACTTGTAGTCTCCAGATGTAAGAGAAAATGTTTGTTTGGTACATAGCCCAGTAAAAATCACATTATTGTCCATTTATTAGGTTTTTCAGTGAAAATAAAAATTATGATGTGACAATATTTCCTACTAAAATTGTGAACCACATCACAGTTGCAATATCTGTAAAATTAATTGCAGTGTGATTTTTTTCCCCCCATATCGTTCAGCTTTATCTTGCTTGTATCACAGCACCTTGAGGGTTTTTGCAGTTAAACAAAAACAAGACATGTGCCATTTTGTTTATCAGATGCCACACTTGTGTATGTGCAGCTCTGTACCGATGATGCTCTTACTCTTCATTGGCCCTATAACCTGTTATCACACCCGTGCTAGGTGTTTCAAGAGCAAATCATGCCAGCTTAATGCTCAGCAGCAAGTTTACAACCCCCTGTGCATCTATTTTTCATGTAGGGAACTGCCAGGTCAGGCCCTTAGGGGAATTGCCTGCAGAGTGTTTTTCATGCATTAAATGCAGGAGAAATAGTTATACAGGCAGCAGGTAGCCTTACTCACTTTGATCCTCAGGTTTGACACAGTCCTGGTCAGCATCTCTCAGCCCATTGTTGGCAATAAGAGCTGTCTCTGAAAGGTCCAGCCATTCTCTCAGGCTACGTTAGGATCATTGTCCTCAGTTGTGTGCTTGGCTCGGATAAAGACGCCGGTGGAATACAATTTGTGCATGAGGAGGTGGTGTCATCCCACCACCGCTTATTTCTAACCTTCTCTAAGTAGTTGATTGTGTCTGAACATGGGTTATCCATCTGTGTCTCCAGTTCAATACAGCAGCAGGTCTCCCTGCTCAATGATTGATTCTCTTCCTCTGGCAGCAAAGATTTAAAATCATCATCCACAAACTATAAGTACACTCATAGCCTCAGGCCCTGTCCAAGGTGAGTGTCATATCTGGAGAATAGGTAATGCGAAACCTTTACATGTATTTCATGCTCACTTGGTAGACATTTTAACAAGTGAAGGCACAAGGCAGCACCACTGAAATATTATGTGCATAAGGTTTTTTTGTGGTGTAGAGAGTGTTTTGGCCAGCCAGCACATCCTTTTTTCTCCAGGGACTTGCAGAACAACAGCTACAATGCCTTTTTCTATTTTAAGCAGTAATCTGGCGGTCTTAACACTTTTTTTCTCATGCTATTGACTGGCAAAACATGTTGATCTGAATCATTTTGGAAGCATTTCGAATCACTGGCTATTGTCAGTAGCTGAAACCCCATGGACAGTATGGGAACCCTACAGTACCTCAGTCCCTTGCACAGACTTCTATTCTCCTGAGCAATGGAAAAGAACATTTAAATTAGCCTTAAGGAGGAATTAATCCTAATGACTTCTTTCCATTATCAACTAATTAAATATTCACTTCTATTCTCTTTTCCCCTCTCTCTCTCTTTCTCTCTCTACTGCTTATTCAGTTGGTGCTCTGTTGCTACTGTATGATTTGGTGCTGTACTTGCGAGGAAGGAATAAGCAAACTGTATTGGAGCACTGCATGCATGAGATATGGGTTTAACAAAATGCGCACAAAGCCTATAATGTGACGTGAAAAGGAATTAGTTTTCACTGAAGAGATAATTGAAAATTTACTCGCTACCAATTACTTTTTAAAGCTGGCCATGAACAGTGCTCTTAGGGGTAATTATTTTGAATAAGCTCATATTGATTTGGGGGTAAAATTTGATATAGATTTTAACAAAATTTCAAATTCTGCCTCCAAAAAAAAAATGTGCATGTAAGATGTTGAGTAATTATTTCAATAAATTCTAGAAATAAATGAGCACTCTCCTGTTTTAGCCCAAAGGCAACGCTAAGAGAAACCTAGAAAATATTCTTGATATAGATGTGTTGCAAAACATCGACTCAATCCCTTTTTTATGTTTTACCAAGCAGCTGGCTGGATTCATTGGCCACGTACTTAATCAATAGCTGTAACTCATAATCTTTGTAGGACATAGAGTGATATACAGAGACAAGGGCTGAATCAAGCCTTCCAGTGCCCTTACGAGTGCTCTGCATTTATCTTCAGTGAAGCAAGAAGATAGCTCTGGTGGTGCCGGTGATTAAAAACCTACAGTATTATACCACACAACAGCAAGGTGATGTATTGTTTCAGAGATTATGGTCCATTTACAATTTACTACAGTGGAGGTTTGTAGTATTTTCTAACTATTCCACCAGCCTGCAGACCTTTTACCATTAGAGACATTTATGAGAATACAGCCTCTTCTGAGTTGATGTAAATACTGAAAGAAAGTAGTCACTTTAATAGCCTGTGTGAGGGCAAAAGGTTTAATAACAGTTTGCCACCACTAACTGTCTCATTACACCTCAAGGCTGGCCCCATAAATAAAATGTCTTTTTTGGTTGCAGATGACTTTATATTGTATCATAAATCCAAATGTAAAGGTCTGGAAATAAAAAATTCCAAAGATATTTTTAATCACCAGTGTATGTGCAGGAGGAGACAACATAATCTTCTATACCGTGTGCAGTGGGTTTTTTGGTGATGTCTATTATAGCAAGACCAGTGATACAGACATCCACACATTCACCATTTTAATGTTATTTCCTTAAATTACTCCACATTATTGAGGTCCTAATACATTCTCTGGTCTTTACCTTTTGCAAGTTTATAATGCAGACTGTATTCATATATAGAAGTAATATTGCACGGACCAGTGAAGCTCCAGATTGGCTTTCTCTGGCTTTCTGTACTTCCAAATGTCAGTGGTAAACTGTGATTGACAGAATACACAACAGTTACACAAAACACAAATTTGTTCAGTGTCAGAACTGGGTTGGTGTACTCATACTAACCTCAGACATCAAAACACCAGTCCAGTTCCTTTAAATCTTCACAATAACATGTCTGAGATCCATGGTACCTTTTATGGTTTATTATTATGTAGAAAAAAATACTAATGATCTGACAGAATACAGCATCTTTTCATACACTGACACATTATCCTGTAAATTAGCAAGTTACCATCATGACAGCCCACTTATTCAAACTGATTGACATTCTCTCTGTTAAACTGTGCTAATTGACATAGTTATTTTCTCCCCCACCCCTCAGGGAATAATTAGGTTGGCAGCCAGCGACAGGTATGATTGTGCAGTGCAATGAAAACATGCTTTAAAAAACAACTACACAAATTGCCTCACTGTTTGATGTAGTTATTTTAATACGACTTAGAAGAGATGTCTGGAAAATACTAATATTATCACTATGGCTTATTGTAGCTTTCAATATCTCCTTCACGGGGTTCATCTTAGGTTAATTAGATACATTGCTTTTAGTTCTTGATGGGGGATACTTTATTTATATCTTCTTTTTTTACATGTTACTTGTTTCAATGAACATTTTCCAATCAAACTAGGGATGGCTGATCCTATAATATATTCTTAAGGCCCTCTAATGAATCACCATCGCAGGCATTCAGTGCAACAACAATGAAACAACACTGCAGGTCAGTTCTTAATCACCTTTCCTCTTCCTTCGATACCACACAGTTAGGGGCGCACAGAGCAGCAGCTTCTTTTCCACTCCAATAGACCCTATCGCTGCTGCATCTGAGGGCCAGGGCCCAGTGACACAGCTGAGACCAGGGCACCGTGGGCCGGAGGAGTGGGAGTAGGGAAGCAGCGAGAGGTGAAAGCAGCAGCAAGCTCTGGAGGACGGGGATGGATGAAGAGGACACCGCAGGATCAATGAGGCACTCATAGCCACAGCAGATCATCTTTCTCCACCATGCAGCAAGCAGCACATCACTGCACCTGCATCACCCCCTCCCCATGGGCCATATCACCCTCACCGCCTATAGGGTGCCTTTTTTTCCAGATATAGAGAAAGGGAGCAAGGGGAGAGAGAGTGTGGCAGACAGGGAGGAAATGTGAAAGGGAGCAAGCTGGTGAAGAAGACAGAGAGAGATGGGCGATAGCGGGAGGGAGTATTGATTGTTTCCACTGTGGTATAATTGCAATTAAAGGTTGCAAACAACCCAGTGGATCAGTTTCGCTGCTGTCACCCGGCAGGATGCATGGGAGCATTGATGCATCCCAGCACATCTCCACTGCTAGAAACGAAAAGCGCTAATAATACATGGAGGGTCCCCGCAGACAGTGTGTAGATTAGTGCCATGGCGTGCAATAATTTAGTGCAGCAAATCGTCACACATTGCACATCAAAGAAGTAATTTACGACAAGTAATGCCACAACCACAAAGAGCAGACAGGTTAAGTAACAGTGCCAGCTTGATGTTGTGAGGACATCAGGGAATTTCTGGATGAGTGCATCACGCTCAAATCAAGAGAAGTGTATTTAAAGTATTTTGGTATTAAGGGCAATCTTTTTGTTCATTAATTATAAAATTTGCTTCATCCTGTTGTGCTTATTCCCTAAGCGTTGCCTTTCTTTCTGATGTCTAATTTGTTGAGGTGTAAGGTATTAGCTGGTAACCTTAAAGTCTTGGCTGTATCACTTCATGTCACCTAATATTTTACTGCATTCCTATTATCTGTCTAATTGTGTTGTTTCCTTTTAGTAAAGGCCCAATGGAGCAGCATGCATCTCAACAACGTAAACTTCCCTGATAGTCATAGATGTAGACACCTAGGAACAATGGAAAGAGGGCCTTTTGCTTTGGGGTGGTGTTTTTTGCTTATCTACTGCTGGCCCAGTGAAGGAAGAGAGCACGAGAGGGGCTTTAATTGTATAGCAGAGACTGAAGAACCAGTTTGGAGGAGATAGATAGATAAAAGCCTTGTGGTGAATGCAGGGGTTCAGACTTTGGCTTTTATTTTCAGGACATCTGCTTTTTCTGGACAATCTGCAGGGATTCTTCTGCAATGTTTATCTTATGATGAAAGAGAGCAAGAGAAGGGCTCTCATTGTAGGGCTTTGACCAGTAAAACTGTTTGGAGGCTTTCTGAGGAACAACTTGTTCTAACAAAAACATCCGCTTGTTGAAATTTTGTGGTTCAGGATGCTTTGAGCATCTGGTCATCTGATGTTTTCCGGGCAGTCTGCAAGGACTCAATGTTGGCCCAGTGATGAAAGGAGCAAGAGAAGAGTTTGCATTGTAGGGCAGTGACCACTGAAGCCCTGGAAGCCTTAAGAGGATCATCTTGATCATTTTTGTTGGAATAAGTTCAGAGTTTGTAAAAAAAAAAAAAAAAAAGAAAGAAAAAGAAAAAAAAGCCATGGGGAGAAACACCAGAACTGTGTCTTTTGTCAAATAGCTTGTTATCACTCAATGATTGTTCTTGTATCAACTAACCTCACATTCACCCATATTCTAAACAATAGATCCAGATGTTACCACAAACAGCATCAGACTCTAGTACAATTAAATGAGTATACTAGATTGAATTACTGCATGTCCACACTAGTTCATTTTTAATGAGGTTTAAATCTCTTAGCTGTGCTCCGGCAAACAGTTTGGTCTTTTCAAACAGAGTCACGTTGGTGTAATCAACAGTTGCTCGGTGATAACCCTCTCCGACGTCCTATCACGGGCCCAATCAAGGCATCCCATTAATTTTTTTGGAACCTCAATTTCCTGCCTGCATGTGTGAGACATCTTTATGGGAACCAAATCAACTGTTCATTAATGGGGGGAAGCTGTATCAAGAACCAACATCTTTAATTAACACATCCACAGCACTTCCCCTCTTTGATCTCACCATTTGATTTATGCCTCTACAAGGAGAAGTTGGGGGGGGGTTGAGTGTGAAACTGTACACGAGGAGAGTTCAGAAGGGGTAAGTGGGGACCAGAAGTCGAAAGTCCATGAGAAAATATCAGAGTCCCTGTTGCTCTGGAAGTCAGGCAGCATTAGAACCTTTTCTCTGTGTGTCGTGGGGCCGGCTCAATTACCAGCCAGCGTGGCTATCTCTTTAATAGGCTGATAAGGTAATAATCCAAAATCCAGACAGTTTTAATGACTCGCAGTGTAATTAAGAATTTTTATAAAAGACAGCCACATCAGAGACCTCCCTATTGTCCAAGAACCTATTGTTGGAACTATCAGTAGCCTGGCCAGTTAAGAACTGGTAAATGGCCTGTGAAAAGGGGTATTATTTTTTTCTTTTTAACCAGGAGACTCACTATAGGTTAATCATAAACTAATCCATCTGAAGTCCCAGTGTTCAATGTCAATGAGGTCAGAGCAAAACGGAGAAGAGAAATCTTCATGAACTCAGTTCTCACACATAGTTTAAATCCATCCAAACGTGCATGTGGATGATCATGTTCGTCACAGTACAGTTTTGTCATGAGGTGTTTTCTGGAGCAATGTGGCACTACTGCAAACAAAACACAGCAACATGATTAGTCCAAATGGACTTGCATGGAGATGTAGTTGTATTTAAAAATGTTAATCCCAGGACTTTATGTCAACTGTCTTGTCTCCAGTAAAAATAGATTTAAAGGCTCTATAAAATGCATGTCCCTCTATGCCCAAGTAGAGCAGTTCTGCATGTTTGTTATGTTTTTGCCCCATCTAGTGTTGGGCTGTATCAGTGTTGTATTTATTCCAGAATAATCTAATGAGGTAGAGAGTGTGCAAGAGTCAAGTCACAAACTCTGTTTCTCAAATAATAAACAAATGAATAAATAAATAAATAAAAACAAACTTCTGAAGTCTTAGAGTTGCACTTTTGTAGGGAACGACTAATACAATGACGCATTATATTGTGATGCATTGATTTAAAATCTCATATATCCTTATATATCCAAACAAATAAGCATGGAATGAGCAAAAAACAAACAAAAAGGTGCAGCATTTAAACGTCATGTGATTAAATGTAAAACATTGTGGATATTGCCATGTAATAAATCAGTTAAAATTAATTATTTATCCATATATCGAGCTTATAGAATGTTATATTTTCAGAGGATTTAGGAATATGGTGTCTGTGGCATGCTAATTGTTCTGCAGTTACAGAATCAGACAACAGTTGCTGAAGCTTGACGTTTTAAAATAACATTTTACTGTGACTTATACCATATCAACTAAAAGACATGCATCTCTTGTCAATAACTGCTACAAGAAAAGCTGAATGTACTGTATCATATAAAGAAGGATGGAGGAAGGTTTTTTTATGCAACTTTGTATATGCTATTGACAAATGGTTGGAAAGCAGCAAGTACCCTTGAGTTTTTTCATTTACTTCCTTCAACGAGGCCACTTCTTTCCCATGCTCACCCAAATAATGCATGCTTGTTTAAATGAAGATGTGATTAGTTTGGGATGTAAATATTTGCAAGAACTTGCAGACTATTACATCAGCCTAACTCATACTGTAGAAAAACAACAAAGCAAACTTTTTTTGGAAACAATATAGAAATTTGGGGTAAGAATACGAAATGACTGTTCTCAGGTCCAAAGACAAGACTGTAATATTTCTTTTTATATCAGATGACAAGTATTGCACATGCTGTGTTTTTTCCCCTTCATGTATTGCCAGGTGTGGTAGAGTCAATGAAATTCATTCTTGGAAAAAAATACTGTGTTCTTGCGAGTGACTCATTGGGATTTATATCATCCAGTGCTATATTGTCACTCTACGTGTCATTCTTGAGTCTGAGCCATTTAGCATTGGTCATAACAGGGGGTGTGTGGCAACTGGCTGCGATAACAGTGTGTGAGACAGACCACAGGTGCATACCTGGCTGTTGCCACAGGCTGAGACCAGCCACACTTTCGGCATCAACTGAAGGTCAAGTTAAGATATAAAAGAAAGAGAGGCGCATTCTTACCTCGCAGAAACGTTTTGACACACTGCAAACATGCTCAGGTGTCTGGTGCTGACAACTTTCGCAGCCATGGGTAAGAAATGACAGCATACACTGTGCTGTATACACACTCACTGATCTGTTTCTGTCTCATTCACTCGCTCTTTCTCAATCAGGCTCAGTCACTCTCAGTCAGTCACTCACTCACTCATTTTTAGATCACTCAGCATGTGATAGCTTTTGATAATGTATTCACTAGGCTACTGCTTCCACACATACTCTTTCTCTCTGACACATTTACATTGAAAAAATTGATTAACATAACAAGGCTACTGGGAAGCTATGCACCAACTGTGCTCTTGTTTCTATGTTTCCTGTCTATACCTTCCTCCCAGTGCTGGCTGAGCTGGAGCCCCAGCCCAGGTACATGGAGGACAATTTTGAGAGAGTTGTGGGTGGTGAGGTGGCTGCACCCAACTCCTGGCCCTGGCAGGTAACAGATGGCAATCCATAATAATGGATGTGTTGTTTCGGCAGTACATGAAAGCATGTTGTTTGGGGACCGTACCAGTGTGGGATTATCAAATAAGTGTCAAACCCACAAATTGAGCTAATTATTTTTACACTGTTGCGACAATGTCTACAAAAAAAACCAACAACAACAAAAACCTACAAAAACCTGTTTTTTGTGTTGTTTTTTTCCCCCTCAGATCTCTCTTCAGTACAAGTCTGGCAGCAGGTTCTACCACACCTGTGGAGGCAGCCTGGTCAAGAGAGGATGGGTGATGACTGCTGCTCACTGTGTGGACAGGTAACATCCTAATTAAAGGACCGATCCAGTTTTCATTGGTCAAATGGATTCTAGGTATATTAACTCTTAATCCCTTTGAAAATAATAGAAATGACATTTAAAAAATAATATTTGTCCAACATTTTCTTAGCACAAAAGACAGATCTGATTTACCTAACCAACATGAAGAAAGTTTTCACGCCATCATTTTTAGCTTCCACATTTCAAGGGATTGGTCATGAAATTAGAAAAGTGAGAAAAACTGACTTCACTCCTAAGTATCGACATATAAATGAAGCCAGAACTAATGGGGGCATATTGTGGGCAAAAGCTTTTGAATTCAGTTCACTGTTGTACAATATCAAAGTGAATCATGTCGTTTATGAATGATATGTCCTTGTAACTTCAGTTAGAGCATTTTTCTTTATTTCTTTTTCTTCTTCTTTTTTTTCTTTTTTTTTCTTTTTTTTTTTTTAAATAACACAGCCCTAGGACTTATCGTGTCGTTCTTGGCGAGCATGACCTGAACAGCAACAGCGGCAGGGAGCAGTACATAAGCGTCGGCACTATTTACATCCACCCCAGATGGAATTCCAACAACGTCGCCTCTGGGTTAGTTCACCGTGTCACTGTATTATTCCTTAGAATTGAAAAATGTTATGTCCCCTCTATTGCCTTTTTTTTCCGCTGACATGAATGTTTTTACTGACATTGTGGGATGGTGTCATCCACAGATGGGACATTGCCCTGCTGCGTTTGTCCACTGAGGCCTCCCTGAACCCCTACGTCCAGCTGGCCTCTCTGCCTCCCTCTGGCCAGATCCTGCCCCACAACAACCCCTGCTACGTCACCGGATGGGGACGCACCGCCAGTGAGTTCAATAACTTATCAGTCACTCCGGTCAATAATCTTCAGTGTCAAAATTTAAATTTAAGTTCAGATATTTCTGTGGTGCTCAATGTGTCTTCCCTTTTCTCCTTTCCTAGCTGGTGGCAGCCTGTCTGCCCAGCTGAAGCAGGCCTACCTGCCCGTTGTTGACCACAAGACCTGCACCAGCTATGGCTGGTGGGGCAGCACTGTCAAGGAGAGCATGGTCTGCGGTGGTGGCGGCGCTGAGGCTGGCTGCAATGTGAGTGTACTGCATGGAAACCGATGTGAAGAAATCACATGATGAGCAGCTACAACTGTATTGTTTTTCTTTTTGCATGGAAATGAAAAACAGAAGTGAAGTGAGGAAACATACTGTGATGATCTCTCTCTCTCATGCTAGGGTGACTCTGGTGGCCCTCTGAACTGCAAGGTCAATGGAAAGTACTACGTCCACGGTATTGCCAGCTTTGTTTCTGGCCTGGGCTGCAACACTCCCCAAAAGCCCACTGTTTTCACCCGCGTCTCTGCCTACATCGCATGGATGAACTCGGTCAGTTTGAGGGATATATAAAAATCCACTTATAATATATTAGATCAATATACAATATGTAAAGATAAAAAAAGACTTCTTGGGCCAGTATAAAAACATGATTAGGAGTATGCATTTTGGCCCCAAACTTCATGAGAAAGATCATGATGCTGAACTCATTTATTATGTAGCTGTAGCACTAAATAAGTTTTTCTATCCTTTATTCAGTAGCATGAAATAAATTTCATAATTGTGTTTAAATCATGATATATTGGATTATTACAAATTTGGTTATTCTCTTTTTCCAGATCATGAACTAAAGAGAGGAGGGGTGTGATTCTGCCACATGGAGACAACTCGGCCATGTATCCACCTTCGTCCTGTTTGTAAAATCAATAAACTTGATTAAACTCAGTATTTCAAGTGTTGACTCATTTTTCAGGGTTTCAGGGTCATTACATACCTTTACTCAAATAGTAAGAGAGACATGACATGCAGAGACATGACATACAGACATGACTTGAGTCATATAAGTATGTGTCACAAAAAATAACAACAGCAACCATAATAATAATCCACTTAAACCACTTAAATTTAACTAACTCAAATGTTATTTAAGTGAGTTAGATTTAACGCTATCAAAGCTACTTTATTTTGAGAAGTGGCCACTAAATGTGGTAACACACAATGTGAGACAGGCAGCAGGTGCATACCTGGTCGGTGCCGAGTTAAGCACAGGGTCCAAATCAAATAAAGGACTACTCAAGATATAAAAGAATGAGAGAATAACTCTTTCTATGAGTAAATATTTTCACTGACAAAAAATGTTTCTGCTGCGACCACTTCTACAGCTGTGGGTAAGAAATAACAGCACACACTGACACTGTACTGCACATACTATGTTGTTGTATTTCTTCATTCTCTCTCAGTGAAAAATCTCCCTTGCAATAAGAAAAGGATAGAAATGACACAATGGAAACATGCCTAAATTGTGTCTGTTTCTATATGTCTCTTGCCTCGTGACGAAGCGAGGGTTGTGGGCTACAACTGGTCTTGGCAGATATCACTTTGCAACTTGCACGTAATCAAACAAACGTGAAGTGTAAGATGCCATATCTATATTGGATACAAACAAAAATAGACGGGAATTTCGTAAATGGGCAGTCATAAACACTGTCAAATCCATTAATTAAGCTAGTTATGTTTTAATAGTGTTCCATTTCTGTGCAGGAACACTGCTCAGGAGAAGATGGGTCATCAAGCATTTTAGCAGTGTTGGGCAGTAGCGGCATTACAAGTAGCGACGTTACTAGTTTAACTACACTTGTTAGTAGCGTGGTCGTAGCGTTGCTGTTTTCCAAATCAAATAGCTTTTAAGTAGTGAAACTATTTTACTGATCAAATAGCGCGGTAGCGTCCTCAGAAGCTACATTTTCCCAGGCATTTCTCAACCTTAAACGCAACGGTACCTGTCCTAATTGTCTGCTGCAGCAGGACATGAGCACATGTGTCACGTGAACTAGCAGCTGCTGTAAGAAAGATCAGGATGCCTGGCCTTTGTATCCACTAATAAGAAAAAAAAATTGGAATACAGAGGCAGAAACTACATGCAAACACAGGTGTGCACACATACACACACACACACTCACACACACACTAACATATATGCACACTTCCCCCACATTAGTATATATGCACTACCTGCTTGTTTGAGCCTGATTCTTTTGTTGAAAGCCCAAGAACAAACCGGAGAAAATCTTCAATTTTCAGATGAAATATTTATTATGGCAGCGCTGGGCTCAGAGTGACAGAGCTGTTGCAGGATCTCTGTCAGAATGAGCCCTGATATTAGGAAATGATACACATTTATCTTCTTGGGCTAGGCCTGCCCCGTACAGAGGTTGGACTTACACGCATTTGAGTATAACTGGCCAGTTACCTGGACATGGACAGGCCAACCACTGTCCACGCCTTGTTCCTGGAATGTGTGATGCTAGTGTGTGAATGCTGACTGGGCGTGTATCTAATGCGGCAGACCTAACTAACAAGATAGAGAAGTTACATCTGGCTCCTGGTTTATCTGTTCTCTGTTATGCTGAGCCAGCTCCAAGCGGACAAGCTGTTCTATAGATATGAACTATATGATACATTGGATAATACAATGTATGTTTTATTTAAAGGGCTATTTAGTCCTTATTTAATCAACAAAGAAACATAAAGTACCTGACACATAAACTTTGATAACAATTTTAGTTATAATAATTTTGTGGAAGTTTAAACTGCAGGGGTCAAATTGACTCCAAACATAAAAGATTTTCAAAAATGTGAACATAACAGGAGGGTTAAGCTACAGTTTGTCACTGTATTGTAGCTTGATTTGCTACATTATCTGGAGGGTAGCTTCAGTGTGGTGAACCTTCATTTAATGCAGAGTAACTGGTAGCATAGCTCACCACATTTTCCAAGTAGCTTGCCCAACACTGCATTTTAGCATAGGATTTTGTGTGTTGGAAAGTGTATTTTTGTCTTCTTTCTTTGCTTTATCAATATGTTTATCACTTTCATCCCTTGTATTATCATTGCACAATAACTAAATCAATAAACTAATACAGCTGCAGGACTTTGCATGTGGTTCTCTAAATTGAATAAATTGAACATTTCAGTTTCACAGCCAGCACCTTTCTGGCTGATACGCTTGCATCAGCTAGTCTCTGGGAAGTGTTTCACTCAGCAGCTCCATTTGTTTCCAATTTTATTCACATTTAAGACATTTAGCAGCTTTAAAAGCAGGAGAGCAAGGGCCAGAGCTAGTGTGCAGGTTGCAGATGTCTTAAAAATGCCTGTTAGAGAGATAATTGCAACTATTACTTGCCATCTTTAATTAGCTTTGGTGTCTTTAAATTAAATTATTTTATGTTCGTAACATGATTTAAAAGTCAGTGACTCATTATTTTTTGGTGAACATCTTTCTGTCTTCACCATAATTTGTTGCTGGCATGAAGCACTTACCTTTGCTGAATTTAAATCAGTCCAGTTCTCTGACCTTTAGGAATGACAGTACCTTGCTGCGTTTGTCTTCTGAAGCCTCCCTGACCTCCTCCATCCAGCGGGCCTCCATGCCTCCCTTTGAACCCGTCCTGCCCCAATCAACAACCCCTGCAACATCAACGGATGGGGGAGCATCTTCACTGAGTTGTACACAGTTGGTCACACTCTTGTTTCTGTTAAATTAACTAGTGATTGTGCACGTACAGTCATTTCAAGCCTGCATTTCTGGCTCTTCACTATCCATGTTCTCCCTTCTAGACCTACCTCCCACTAGCTGACTACAACAGCCAGTGGCAGAGGTGAGTCAGGATGCAATGTGAGTCTTCAGACATGAACAATATACTAGGAGTTACACTGCATTTGTGCACATAAGAGATTTTTTTTTTTTTTTTTGTAAAAGACCATGTTGTTATGCAGCATGAATTAAAGACTGAAACTACAATCAACACGAGAGTGATTAGGCAACTTAAGCATGAAATACAAACTGTGCCCTAAGCTGCAGGGAGTGAAGGATCAGTCTAGATTCACCAACCTTGGATCCTCTCTCTGTCTCTATCTGTCTCTCTCTCTCTCTCTCTCTCTGAAGCAAACACAGACCAATCAGGTTGGAAAATGTCACATCAGATGACTTTTGGGTATTGAAGAGCATATCCAAAACATTTAAAGACTTATGGCTTTCAAAATTTCACCTTACAGTTCCCGACAGTGCAGTCCCTGCAAAGTATTTTTACTATTTTCCGGTAAAATGTTCCAAACCTGTTAAGGTTATGAAATATATGGAATTTCCTAGGAACCAACAGAGCGACTGATCTTTCTTGCCAGAAACTCTGCTCTGAATTAACCTTGTAGTCCATCAATAATCTGATTTGCCTAGTCACCTCTTACACCAATGAACATGATTGAAATCAATATTAATATCTTTGAAGATTACTTTTTGGCCTTTACTAACTACATTATTTATTTTACATTATATTGTTATTGAATTATCCTGTCTGATTGATTTTAGAATTATCTCCATAATAGCTGCTTCACAATGACATTACAAATTATGATGCAGATTCGATGAGGATGTATCATCTGCTATACCATTAATATAGATTATGAAATTCTGACAAACAAAACACAAATGCCCCATCAAGTTCCTTAAACTTCATGTTCACTTTCCACGTCCGGGGCAGCAGATCTGCACTGTCAGCATTCTTCATGTGACCAAAATAGAGCTGATAACACACCCTGTATAGACAAGCAGAATGCATGTGGACCACAAGAGTGACATATGCTGCGTTTTTTTCCTTTTTTTGGCTTCTACAAAAGCTAACAAAATGCAGACTTGTCCTGATTTTGAGTGACAGCTTTGGGTAAACACTGACATCCATTCTGGAGTGCTTTGTGTCTCTGTTGGCCTCTCTTTCGCTGTCTCTGTTTTGTGCTGATACAAAATGCCAAAGAGTTTTTTTTTTACAGAAGCGTGAAGAGATGTCTCATTTTTACTGCACTCCCCCTGCACAGCTACAGCTCTGATCCTTAGAGGAAACTCAAATTTTGTTCGCCTTTCATCTGTCAAAAACCTATTGTTTGATAAACCTTGAGTTTTATGTTACTCCATACCTTTTTGGTGCTCCTCCTCAGAGGAGGAATAGACTCTTGTGGGCACAGTCACACCAAAGAAAGATAGATGCAGGATAAGTGAATGTTGTGGAACTGATGTGACAGATAAAGACTGACAGCATGTTCTAATTGAAGAGACACATTTTAGTTGGCATTGCTTTTCTCCATATTTATGTTGTTTCAGTGTTTCAGCTCTGCAGTCTCTCTTTCCCTCTTATTTCTCTGGCGGCCGACTACCTACCTGACTTGCCTTCTGTATGCTCAGCAACATCCTCAACCTCAAGGCCATCCTGGCCCTCAACCAAAACAGAAGAAAACAACATGATATTGTCAACAGTAAAAATATAATATCTTTCAACTTCTTGTAAAATTTGGCTCAATAGTGAACATTCCATGCCTATTATTGTGAATATTTTACCCAGACTCCGCTACACATTCAAATCAATCAAAATCATACCAACACAGGTCACTGGAGAGGGGAGGGAGGGGGTCAGAAGATGGATGGGAGGGTGTGAGTAAAGTTATAATATGGATTACAGGGGGTTTGGAGGTTGTAAAATTCTTCAGAATTGATTGCAACTGGAGTCTAATGAAGGGGAGATTATGTTAACCATAATTTCCATGTGGCAGTGCTGTGCATTCTTTGACAATAAAAGGAAAGACGGAGGAAACTGAACACTGCCGTCTGTACATACTAAATGTGCACTGCTTTGTATATCACACTTTGCTATGGCTTTTTATGAAAGAAACAATTTTGAAACAACAGAGAAAAAATGTATTCTTAAAAATTAACTTTTTGAATTTTGAGTGATCTGAGTGGTTTTAAATCAGTGAGACCAATTGCAACAGGTCGAAGTGAGCGCCTGAATAAACAAGCTTACCCTCAGGCTAGAAAAGGCAGGAGCTACCTGAGGCTGTAGAGGAGTGAGAGTAATTAGTTATCTGCAGAAATTCTTGACAGACTGCAGACTGCTGAAATTTCTCCCGCTCACCGCTCTTGTCAGCCCCGGGTAAGTGTCTTGCCCTCGTTCCCTTTTTTTCCCTCTCTCTGTTTCTATGGCTTAACAACAGGTAATATAATCGATACAAACTCGCACTCACATACAAATCAGTGCAGTCTATAGTCATTTTTGGTCCTGTCTTTTCCAGACAACCTATTCAGTGCTTGCTGTGCTGGACACTGGGACAGGACCTGCAGGACAGTGATGAGGAAAGAGTTGTGGAAAGTAAGGGAAGGTGATCAGACCAGACCAGACCCAATTTCTGGCTTTGGCATTTACAAAAAAATACTACACATCATAAATTTAGATCTGTCAGAGACAGGCAGCTTTCCAGTAGGAACTTAATTCTGTCATGTTTTATTCATTTTCTTGCCTTGTGTGTTTTCAATCCCCTTGTCGTTAATGCTTCTCGGTTGCATAGCTCAAAAAGTTGTGTGCCTACAGTTATACAAAGCTATACACAGTAAATGCACAGCACTTACTAATGAATCTGCGGTATATTTTATCTGATGACCAATAGTGATATGACTGTGTGACAAGAATCCATTACAAAGTGCACATCAAAACCAATAATCTGTATTAGCCTAGTCACAGAACAGCCACAAACAGATCTGCTCACATCTCACATCATGTCGCAGTTGAGTTGTCTGTACCTTATCTGGTGTTCAGCAGTTCATGGATGTGCACGTCTTGTAACCAAGATGGCAACAGCAATAGAGAACAGAAGAATGTCAGCCATCTGCACATCCTGGAAATTCAGTATTGCTGCAACAGCTTGGCAATTAAATCGAAACACAGATCCCGACCCTAAAAAAAGATCACAAATTTCCAAGTGATCTTAGCTGCATCTATATTTGTGAATGCAGACATCAGAGTACTGAAAATCTTGAAATCAAGAATGAGGACATCATCTGTTGTCATGACTGAGAAAATATATGCAACTCAGTGCAGTGCAACACTTAAAAAAGACCTCAGAAATAAATATAGCCATGACTAGCAACTGATGAGGGCAAAGCATAATAAGCAGTCTTCAACTGAATGTTAACTTGAAATTTTTTAATTTGCATGCATGCTATTTTATTGAATATCAAAAATCTGAATAATAACTTCACTTGCACTGGTCCATCTATGGTCTGAGCAAGATCTGGGGAAATATGAACCAAATTTGTACCAAGCATAATGGAAACATGTTTAAATTGCGTCTATCGGGAAAAATAGCAGAAAATCTTCCCAGGTCGACAATGAATGGGAACTGCTTACACTGATAGATGCGTCTGGACCCAGGGAATCCAGTAAGAAAAACAAAAGTTACGTTGCTTACAGTTCAGGAGTTATTGGCCAAATTGTAAATATGTTACCATTGTATATCGCCACCATCTGCCCAACTGCTATCATTTTTGCTGCTTGAGCTGTTGGTGAGATTCACAACAGTTTGGTCACTGTAGCTTTCATGGTTTCAGAGAAGCAGATACTTTGAGCGGAGAAGATTGAAAAGAAAGAATCAATCGTCCAATCAGAGTTATGTCATCCCCATGAATATTTATGAAAGGCTTAATGTGAAATATCTACTGTGGTGTGACCTTAATTTTCTGAAGCTTTGAATGCCTTGGTCTAAGAACTTAATATGAACCAACAGCGAACAACAAGGTACTTTCACACTGTTACAAACTATTACAAACTATTGCCTTATTATCATTGCAGCATGTCAGCACCATACACCATAAGCCCTTTACCTTTGCTTTACATTTTCCCCTCCCCTCTAGCTCCTCATTAGTTGGAGGCCAGCTGTCAGCTTGGGGTCGGCCACAGTCTCTGCTCATGCTCTGGATGGTGAAGCAGCACTGACAAGAACGTGATTTTCTGTGCTGGTGGAGGCAGCCATTCATGACCTCTGATGAATCTGCCTGTGCCCCTTTTTAAATCTCCACGTGGATCCACATACAAAATACAGTATGCCTGCCCAGAGCCCATTCCTGCTCGCACTGCATGTCCACACTCATTACACTGAATAGTGAAGCAACCATGTCTTGGGCACAAACCTTTGGTGGTGTGTCCTTGACAGTTTTAAAACTGTACTGAACAGCATGGCCTAATACTCAACTTGCAGTATGCGTTCGCTTGTTTCCCTGCTGTTTCATCATCGTTTCAAAATCTGTTGTGCAACAGTTGGATCCGATCAAGTGATTTGACCAGACAAGAGGCATTCCATGAGTGCTGATTTTCATTACAACAGCACTCTGACATGTTGCTACTTTTTACAGTGTTCTGTAATAACTGTTAACTGCCCATGACCTATGGCAACACTGGAGTTAATTATTGAAGCTACGAGTGGAGTTTCAGGAGCAGAACCACACCTCAACCACGCCTCTTCTGGCATTCCTATAAATATCCAGATTAGCGTCTCCCACTGTTTTGCTGTTATATTCTGCGCTCCTCTCTCCCGCCCTATTTCTCTTCTCTTCTTGCTTCTCTCTCCTCTCTCTTCTCTCTTCTCTTTTCTTTTCCTAAGGGGGGTCTGTCGCACTCGGTTGCTACGGCAGATTCCCTACTGAAGCTTCCCCTCACACAGTCAGCAGTCAGAACTACAATCAAGTTCAAGCCTCAAACAATCATAATCTCATCAATAAATAATTTATAATTTATAATTTATTTATAATTTATAATTTTTGCTGATGGTGTGGTCCTTTCTAGTGAATGAATGGTTGCCAGAGGAAGACGAGGGGGTGGGAAGTAGTCTGAATACCGACACTTTCTGCAGTTTTTACCCCCACTGTGGCAGCACTGCCTCACAGGTTGTGGTTGTGGATATAGTTATGATTAAAATGAGGTTTAGGGAGTGCTGCTTTACAGGCAAGTTTGTGGACAACAAAGTATGAGCGGATCCAACAGTGGAAACCTCCAGGCAAGCTAGCCTGCAGTCGGGAAATCATTTATGTTCATTTGAGCTGAAACTTGAGTTCTGACAGGACTATTTGTGCTGTTATAGCCGAAAATTGACAAAAAAATATCTCATAATCTGTTGTAGCTTATTACTGTAACTGATAAATGCTGCCGTTTGTAGAAATGTTGTATAAACACAATATCATACTCAAGGTTGTGCTGTTATACTGAATATCAGCACAGCTATGACTGAACTATAGCCATGCTGATATTCAGTAAAACAGCACTCTGTCTCTGTAATGTTCCTTAATTTTACTGAACAGCAAAGTCATGTCAGAGCATCTCATGGGATGCCAGCATTGCTTACAGTGTTAAAAAAACAACAACAACAAAACGACAAACATATTAGCCATGCATTTGCCTTTTCTTGCCACGCCTCTAGGCCCCCCTCATGTGAACTCGTGTGAAACACACATGCTTTACTTGCACATGACCTCTGAACAGTTGTTCTAATTGTGTCACTAGACTTAAGTGAAGTCTAGTGACTCCTCAGTGTTCAAGTCCAAGTCATGTTGAGTCAGAGTCATGTGCTTAATTTATAAGCATTTAGAGAGTCAATCATTCAGGTCATGCAGGTCAGGTCATATTGTGATAATGTTATCTAATGTAACTGCTGATGCCAACACAGCTAATGTTCGCTGTGTTCTGGATGCATCTTTGACAGGCGTCTTTTAAACTCTGACATCCCTGTCTTCAGCTGTTCACCTACATATCAGGCATCTTGCTGAGCTCTTAATTGAATCCATCATAAAATCTGCATAGGCAAAGCAGGGGAGTTAACTTCAGCAACTTTGCATGCTGCACACTGTGAGCAGGTGGGTGGAAGCTTTCACTTGTAATGCAGCATACAGTAAAAAAAAACAAAAAAAAAAACATGTGAGAGGCATGAATGTCTTTGGGAGGTAAAGCATGTCACTACACAACAAAACAAAAAAGAGTCCTCAACTAGAGCTTCTGAGTCCAAAGGCCGTTAACGCACGGTCCAAGTCAACAGTTACGAGTAAACAGGACAAATGTGTAATTTAAAGCCTCTAAACTACACATTTGTCCTGTTAATGGGCAACTGCAATGATACCATCACTTTGAAACAGTCCAGTCAAATTAGCAAATTGTGTGGATAAACCTCCCAGACTGACTCCCTATTGGAGTATTTTTGTGCATGAAGATTTTTCTGTGATCAGTTCCTGGTGTAGATTTCCTTTGGCTTATCTTGCCGACCTTTCAGACACCCAAAAGGCTCTCTGACAGTAAATGGACAGGCACTTACTTCACTGGGTAGATTGCATTTAGATGGAGATTTCTGAAGCACACTTGGAGGAGACAAAGTGTCCACTGTTTCAAATCCCAATCTGCAGTAATGTGAAGAGAAGATGTGGCACTGTGAGTGACAATTGAATGAACAAATCAGACAAATGTGTGGTTTCAGTTCACTATGCAGAAAGGTTCAGTTGTTGAGTCAGCTAGCTAGATAGCAGTTCCCTGAACGCATATCCCATCCCCAGATAGTGATAACTGTGAGACAGAAACAGGTGGGCGTCTGCTGCTGTTGAGCAAGTCATGCACACAGCCATCAGCTGAAGTACCACTGAGGGTATAAAAGAGTAGTTGGAGTTCTCTCCAGTGCAGAAAGTCTTGACAGACTGCAGACATGCTCAGGTTTCTTCTGTTGACCTCTCTCGCAGCCCTGGGTAAGACCTTCAGCTCTATTTGATTCTTCCTTTTCATTCTACAGTGTGTACACAGAGGACCTCTAACAGACTGGAATACATGATGCGTTTATGTCCAGCTGTAATACTACCCATGTCTCCGCTCTGCCTTTGTGAACAGTGCTGGCTGAGCTGGAGCCCCAGCCCAGGTACCTGGAGGACAGTGTTGAGGAGAGGGTTGTCGGAGGTGAGGTGGCCAAACCCAACTCCTGGCCCTGGCAGGTACAGTACTGTGTGCTCTGTTTGACTTCACAACAACCTCAGACACATATATTCAAAACTTCAAAAGTCAAAGCAGGCCCACACAGCAGTCGTCTTTCATGTTTTTCATCAGTTGTGTTTGAAACAGGAACCTTCAGGTCAGCTTGTTGGAGGAAAGCTGTGAGATGAATTGCTGCAGTTGTATCTATGATGCATTTTGTATGTTTGCATTAGTATTACATTTTCCCCAAGTTACTAATTTATGATTTGAATGGTGCTGTAAATAGATATGTTTTCACCTTGGATCCTGATTTCACATAAATTTCTCCTTCAGTAGCTTCAAAGTTAGAAAAAAACATTTTTCTCCATGTTGTGCAACAATGCCACTAACATATTCTGGTTGCAACACTTCACTGAAACTATATTGCGTTTATATTGAGAGAAATGTTCAACCCATGATGCCACTGACTGCACCACCACATCAAACAGAAAATATCTAGATGTCTGCTGCATCATTTTATACACATTTTCCTGTAATTTAGTAGGACATATTTGGCATCTTTGGAAACCTTGGGATCTCCACTAGAATTTAAATTAAAGTTCTGTGCGCTTGAACAAAGCTCAGCTGCACAACATGTACTTTCAATGACAAACCCACTAATGGGAGAGGCATGGTTGAAGCGGTTAATTAAACCTATGATGAATCTGCATGCGCTCTTTCAGTATGACGTACTGTCCTATCCAGCTATTTAAACTGAATACTGATGCTGTCACAAACATGTGATGAAATTCAGCTCAACTGAACTGCTGCCATTTGCAGTAATGATAAAAAAAAATTCATAGCTCAAAAATATTTTGCAGACGTACTTTGGGTTTTTTCAGGTTGATTTGGCACTAGTGAAAAACGTGGATGTACAAACCACATTTGTTAAACTTGAGACAGTAGCTTAAAATGTTTTTCCTCTGATGTCTCTTGGGAAATACAGAGGACAATTTTGCATTGGCTGTCAAATAACTTCATTATGCCCAGTGAAACTGTGTTTAATTTGTTTCCTCTACCCTGCTGCTCCTTGCCTCTCACTGTTTTGGAATGTTTCCAAGCTGTGTTTCCGAAAAAAAAAAAAAAAAGTTCATCAATTGAAGTTTCTTACAACCTTGTGGCTCTGTGCTGTGCTTTCTCACCCTCTCAGATTTCTCTCCAGTACAAATCTGGCAGCTCTTTCTACCACACTTGCGGAGGAACCCTGATCAGGAGAGGATGGGTCATGACCGCTGCTCACTGTGTGGACAGGTGAGACTTTCCGACATCACAAAAAGATTAGAAGCTGCTGAGCTCAAAACTAAGGCAGCTGTGGATGGAGCACTATGAATCCTGACAGTTTTTATCATTTACAGCAATGCATTCTGCTGTATTAGGTGTCCTTCAGGTTTGATGGCTATAGTGGATACCATTTACCCTCAATCCCCTGGGTTTAAACTCAACCTGTTACTCTTGTCACATGTCAGCTCTTGTTTCTATCAGCAAGGTATCAGCAAAACTGCCAGACAAAACAGTGTAAATATGTGAAGAGGAGTGAAATATTGGTCATTTGTCTCAGATGTGTTGGATTTTTTTGTGTCTCCATAGGTCCAGGACTTGGCGTGTTGTTCTTGGTGATCACAACATCAACAGCCATGAGGGCAGGGAGCAGTACATGAGTGTCAGCCGTGTCTACATCCACCCCAACTGGAACTCCAACAATGTTGCTGGAGGGTGCGTAACTGGTCACACACACACACACGCACACACACACATAGGTATATAGATCAGAATAGAGTTCACGAGCAGGTATGAGTGTGAAAAAATATTTATCTGTCACACCCGGGGGAATGTTGGTCTGACGCTCAGGTGGGACATTGCTCTTCTGCGTCTGTCCTCTGAGGCCTCTCTCAACAACTACGTCCAGCTGGCCTCTCTGCCTCCCTCCGGCCAGGTCCTGCCCCACAACAACCCCTGCTACATCACCGGATGGGGACGCACCGCCAGTGAGTTTGAACACCTTCAGTTACAAGATAGACGCCAGTGCTGGCTCAGTAATTATGTAAGAACGCAGCCTGTAAGCAACACTCCGTGACCCCACAATCGCCACCCTGATGTTTTTTTTGTCGTCCCTAGCTGGTGGCAGCCTGTCTGCCCAGCTGAAGCAGGCCTACCTGCCCGTTGTTGACCACAAGACCTGCTCCAGCTATGGCTGGTGGGGCAGCACTGTCAAGAACTCCATGGTCTGTGCTGGAGGTGGCAGCGACTCTGGATGCCAGGTGAGGTTGCAACATGGTTCTTCATTTGTTTTCTGAAAGACAGACAGACAGTTGACAGATTGTGTGCTTGCCACGCTCACACCTAGTGTTTTATGAGTACACCTCATTGATCCCAGTCGGCCAAAGCCCCACTGAGCAGCAGATGCTATTAAAAAATTGCTTCTATGCCTTACTTCTCATATAGCCCAGGTTCTTTTTGGCAATGCACAGCTCAGATTTAGATCAAGAAATAAACAAATTGCTACATATTTATGTAAAGCATAAATAGGTTTTCATATGTACGAAGAAGTGCTTTATACTTTTTGTCATATATCTTAGAGGATGTAGTCTAAGACATATACAGTATGTCAACAATGTCTATAGCCATGTAGACATCTTTTAAACATTTAATTAGATAAAATTGTTCAGCTGGATGCATTGGATCAGCTACAAAAGAGCACCACTGAAGCTGATAGGGATTCACTGTCTTGAGGGACACTCCAGCATAGTGGATGCGGTTGCTCAGTTCATCCAGTTGGAGGATAGCCTCTCTCACAAGACCACCCTGTAAAGACAGGAGGAAGAGCATTGGGGATGCAGAGCACGAGAGATGCAGGAGAGAAACACTTGTCAGAATTCAGTCCCAGACCAATGTGACAAACTGAATGTCTCCAAATGTCTCACAGTAAGCTAAAGTGTGACCTTTTCTTGTCAGGGAAGATATTTTGGAGGACACAAGCAGGATTACTTTGCTACATCAGCAGGGACATAAGTCACTTACAATAATCCAGTCCAGTGCTTAAACCGCATGAAGTGTCAAAGTCTTGCAACCTCATGCTCTGCAACATTAACTTGCTCGCAGCAGTGTGAGACTAGAAGGGAAGATGAGAAGCATCCAGGAGGGAGTTGCAGTAAGTGCATGAGGAATGGGAGGATTTGCTACCGAAGTAAATGAAGTCATCGGTGATGAATTTTTGACACTGTATTTTGCTAGCGATGTGGTTTCTCCAATTGCAGGGTGACTCTGGCGGCCCTCTGAACTGCAGCGTCAATGGCAAGTGGGTCGTCCACGGTGTGACCAGCTTTGTATCGTCCTCTGGCTGCAATGCCTACAGGAAGCCCACCGTCTTCACCAGGGCCTCTGCCTACATCAGCTGGATGAACGGAGTCAGTATCAAACACTAAACAATTTCACCTCAAAATATCTAATGTTTAAATTGCTCAAATGTCTAAAATTTCAAATCATTGTTCAAACATGCCTTATTTGAGCTCTATAAATGTGCAAGACGGAAACTACTCTACTGTGTGGTACTGTGTGTACTCTGGTGAAGAGTAGTTGTTGCCTTTGTAGTGACTAGGTGGAATTCAAATAAATAAATAAATAAATAGAAAATCAGACTACATATGCTGCACTGGAGGATTCAGAGGAATACTTCACTCATTCATTCATTTATTGCTGAAGGCCTTGCTGCTGTAGTATTTGAAAATCTACAAAATGTCTAAAATGCTTGCAAATGCATTTCTGTTTATTCATGAAAATCGTGCTCAAATCCTTGAGGGTTAATGGTTCATTTGTCCTTGCCATTTCAGATCATGGGTTAAGATGAAGGAGGATCTTCATGGAGATGAGAAAACACTCATCTTGCTTTCCAATTGTATCTACAAAAATAAACTGTATTATTCAAGTACATTTGTCTGATGTCATTATTGTGTTGTAGCTTGTGTTACAGGCATTGGTAATAGGTTCAATAAATAAAGTGAACATACATGATAAAGTAGTAATTGTAGGTGAAATGTGGTGAATGGTTTTGTACAATAAAGCTCTGCAGAGCCAAGCAGCAGTTTCAGTGGCCATTTTCTTCACATCAGGGGATTTGTGTGAGGTACATTTTAATAAGTGCATAAGTAACTGACTCAAATAGGGACCATTAAAAATGAAGTAAAGTAATGGACATTGCTGTATTGTAATGGGCAAAGCAAAATATGATTAGATTGTGATAAATGTAGTGTTTTCGAAACATGAAATTGAGCCGACAAATCATGGAAGAAAAAGCTTTAAAAATGCCCAAGAGCAGCACATTCCACTGTTACTGCGGATTGGTAGCAATTATAATGTGTGCAAAAATCTACGAGAACCATAAAATATATTGTAAAAATGTAATTCCTTTAACACAGCTTTTATTAAGAAAATTATGTGTTCGGAAGCAAACCAAAATAGTAAAAATCACATCAGGGTGGCACACTGAGTAGATGTTTTTTTTATAATAATTTGTCACCTGAAGATTAACAATTAATGATCTCAGACCACTTCACCTCAGTGTACTAATTGTATTCACTGAGTATTGTCCTCTTTTAAGTTGTTTAACTTGGTGTGTTTCTCTGTATTTCGACTTCATTGCAAAGCAGGGAAACCTCAATGATTTTCGAGGCTTCAGGGTTTGAGCAAATGAATCAAAGTACACTAAATCTGTTTATCAATATAAGTTAAATAAACAGATGGTGGCCTGAGGATAAAATAAAAAAAATATATACAGTAGTTATTAGTGCTATATGAGGTACACTACAGACACGTGTCATTGATATCTCAGGCATTCTTCAAGCATGTCCACATACATCATATTTCATACATGTGTTGTGTCAGTGGCGTTAAAATATTACTTTGGAAAAATCTACATTCACACATTTAACCTTGAACCCCGATTTTCCCTTAGATTTCTTCTAAGTCGATTCGAAGTAAGAAAACCCCCCAAACATTCAAACCACAGTTGCCATCATTTTATGACTGCACCATTGCATCAAATAGAAAATGTCTGCATGTCTTGTGCCTCATTTTCTACACATTTTCCTGCAATTCAGCAGGACATATCTGTTATCTTTGGAGACTTTGGGATCTGCTAGAATATAAAATACATCTCCGTGGGTTTGTACAAAGCTCAGCTCCGCAGCAGTGACAAACCTGCTGATGGGACAGAAAGGGTTGAAGTGATTAACTCCCACACACTCCACTTCAACAAGTGGTTTTCCAAACCCCTGTTCACAACAAAAAAGTCTACCTCTCAACAAGTGAAACAAATTGCCTCCAAATCAAAACTTACAACCCTGAAAACCCCTAATGTATTTAAAAATGATTTACATTCAGCATCAAGCAATAAAATGTAATTTAGGAATTATATCTGTCTGTGTTGCTCAAAGAGGGAAGAACTGATATCAAAAGTAGATCAACTTGGTGTCAGATGAAGCATGAATGTAAATTAGGAATCTTTCGAACATTAGACGCATGTAAACAGCTGTAAAGCCTGGAGATAAGCATATGAGTAGTACACATGTAAGCGGTAGGTACAGGAACAGTCAGTGATAATCAGCATATATCACTTGATTCTGCACAATCCCTACACCTACAGAATTCAAAGTATACATTGAGAGTAAATAAAGGCAGTGGTGTGTTTCGGCCCTGACGTACTTCCCAGACACCCTGCAGACATGCTCTGAATACTGCTACTGGCAGCTGTTGCAGCTTTGGGTAAGTTAGTGCCATTCCTCATTACTGTACTTGCCTCCTGGTTTGGCCCAGCAGAGTCAGAGGCGATGTGTGTCAGGGGGGCAGAACTGGCAAATTTGAGGGGATCTCTGCAATGAACAATACGTCAAACAGTCAATTATATTGATACTGACAGCACACCCATGCAAAAGCAAACACACTCTTACACAATGTCTCTTTTCAGCCCTGGCAGAGGAGGATCCCCAGGCATTCTTCCTGAGGGATGTAGAGCAAAGAGCTGTGGGAGGTGGGGACTCACATCCTGGCCCTGGCAGGTAAACCTGTTACATTGTTCTATTCAAATCAACCACCTCCAGCAAAGGAGAGTTTTTTCACCTGCAAGACATGCTGAAGTGTGAAAATTACCTCACAGTCCTTTAATATTTAAGAGGGTCTGTAGGGCATATGTCTGTAGGGAAGCTGACAGACAGTTTTCACCTCATCACCCTAGTGTCTCTTCAAATCTACAAATGTATTATTTTATCTATCTATATTCTATATATACTTG
>OMLB01048146.1:1132-14756 GCA_900302555.1 Myripristis jacobus | reverse complement strand
CCCGCTGCGGTGCCGCCGGCCGCCGCCATGCGGGACAGCAGCTCCTCCGTCAGACCGTGTTTGGCTAAGGGGGCGGGGTCGACGCCACGACGGGTGAATCGGTCGGCCAATGAGGCGAAGCAGCGAAGGGCGCCATCAGACACCTGGAGGACAGAGAGCGGCTGGTCAGGGTGGAACATTTCACTGAGAGGGTCACCAGACAGGAAGCGACCGGTCTGGGGAGTGGCATCAGTCTGATCTGCAGGAAGCTGCTTCACTTCAAAGCTTCTTCTCAGCTGAACAGAAGAGCTGCTTCATATAAAACAACATGAAATGTAAACTGAGAGTGGAACCTGCTGGGGGATTTGAGGACACGTCAGTTACTGCTGAATGACAATGGGTGAAAGGTTAGCTTTTCTTTCTTTATTTTCCCTTTGTCACATCATGTGAACATGTGCATGTCAACATGAAGAAAACACCCAACGCCTTATCCTGTGGCCATAAAGTGATTAAAAAAATAACAGGCTTGCTTTTCAAAACAATTCCCAAAAATGCCCAAAACTAATCTTAACGAAAGAAAAAGAAAATGTTCCCATTCTTCCTTCCCCTGGTTATGAGAAGTCAGGTGGCTATGAAAATCAGTTATTTTCAATATCTGATTCAAGATAAACAATGGAGAAAAATAGAAAAGGAAATGGTTTTGCATTCTCTGCAAATGTACACATTCTTTTGTGTTTGAGAGCCTTTTGCATGCTCATGAGAAACCATCCTGAGTGGAGAAAAAAATAAACATTTTAAAGTTCAGTGTGGAAATGTGAACGCGCTCCCAGGTCCCTGTCGTACGTTTCATCTGGGGGGAACAACAACAACCATGCAGCGGTTCACACAGTCTAACTCTGAGCTGGGTTCAAATATAGCGGACAGTTTTCACATCAACAAACGATGCTCTGCAAAGGGGAGGTTTTCTAGCTCGTGACCCTTCAGGGCCTCCGTAGAGCCCCTGCTCCTACCTGGTGGTCTTCGTGTTTGAGCAGGCTGGACAGAGACTCCACACACGTCTCCAGGGACGAGTCCTGCGGCTCCATCTTGCTGCAGAGCCGCGACACCACGGCCATGGCCGAGTGCAGCGTGTCTTTGTGCACCAGGTGTCCGCTGTCTCTGATGAAGCTCAGCACGCAGTTCAGCCCGCCGGCCTCGAACACAGCGCCCGACTCCCGGGTGCAGATCAGCTCCAGCACCTGGACACGACAGGCACGTCCAAGTTTTAGTTGTTTATACAGTAAAAGCACAAACATTTTCTGGTTAAAGCTTCACTAACACTAACATCTGCTCTCTCATTATTTTGTCTCATTTTTATAAATTTACTCAGTCTGATCAGTAACCACAGAAATCTGAACAATGGAAGCAATTTCAAAAAAAAAAAAAAAAAAAAAAAAATCTGTGCTTCGGTAACTTGTGATGGGCATTTCTCTTTATTTTCAAGATTTAACAGACAATATGAACAACTGATTCATCAAAAAAACAAAAACAAATGAGAACTGATGACAATGAAAATAATCAGTTGCAGCCATTGTTAATAATAATAAAGTCAAATTTTGTTCCTCAAACACAGCACTAAGGCTGCAACTAATTATTTTTCTTTTCTCTTTTTTCCCATTTATTGATGAGCTATTTTCTCTATAAACCATCAGAAATAACGACAAAAATCAATGGGCTCTGGTAAATATCACAGGATACCAGATTAGGAGTATTTTTATTTTCTCTATCAACTATTTTCCCCGTTAATCCATGAACCATTTGCTGTGTAAACTATGAGAAATAATGACAAAATAATATGCCATATATATCCTAGACCAAATGGGAAAAAAATAACAGCTTTAGTGATTTGTTGTTTCAGCTCTGTTCAGATGAATTAACACTCAGGAGAAAAACAGATCTTTTGTGGCGGCGAGGCAAACGAACAAACGGCTGGGCTCATGTGTGTGTGTATCTGAGGCTCAGATCAGACCTGGATAAAGCCAGCGGTTGTCTCTTCAGAGTGTATTAATAAATGCTCGGCAGCACATGCTCGGGCTCCTGCGAACCAAAACACCTCCACAAAAAACACATGACAGCCGGAACAAACTGAGCCGCCGTTATGTAATTCCACGAATAAAAGACAAATTCAGACGGGGTTCCCACTCTTACGGACATCATTTTGCTTTTTCCCCAATGACTTCTGCACATGTTCCCTGCACATGTATATGGATATATAATATCATGCTAATCATGAACTAACCTGAAGACCTGAACAAACCTGGAACTAACAAGCAGGGACAACTTGAATCACATTCTCAAAACGAGGCTAAATGTGACTTTATTTTGGTTATCTGGATTAAAAAACAGAAATCTGTTTCTTGATATCGGGTGTTTATCAGGAAACTAATGTGAAACTAGTAATACTAATTATACATTTGGTGATTCAAAGCAAGCATTTTGACACTGACATTTTCAAATTTACTACAAATGAATATCGGCCTTTAATTTTGGTTATCAGTGTCCCGGGTCATTAATAATCAGTACCAGCCCAGAAAAATCACTAGCCCCACGAAAAACCTTAAAAACAACTGAGTCCAAAAGTTCCCTGAGCTCCACTGCCAGGCTGGCCTGGTTACAACGACAACGCCACGAATAAACACAAACTCTGACGAGGCTCTGCTGCAAACACAACAGACTGAACTGACTCAGCTTGTCTGATCAGACACCAGAGGCCTGACCAGTCTGACCACCAGTCTGACCACCAGTCTGTAAACAACTGATACGGACTCTGATACTGAGCTTGTTGACAATATTAAACAGTGAAGCTGCTTCTGACATTTTCACAGACAGATTGATAGTTTTATTAAAAAGTTAATCTAAGTGTTGAACATAATTTCTTCTAACTCTGTGCTGTCTGCAGGGGACGACACACATCTCGTCTCCTGCGGTGCCCCCTGCTGACCGGTCCAAACCCCCCGCGGCGCCCCCTGCTGGCTCGTACCTTGACGCACTGCTCGGCGAGGTCGCGACTCGTCCGGTTGTTGAGCTCCACCACCACCAGCCGGTTGCACAGCGCCTTGATGGCTCCGTCCACTCCCACGATCCTGCGGGTGCACTCGGCCGACACGTCCAGGTAGTAGGTGATGGCACGCGCCGTGACCTCCAGCACGTTGTCGGGGGCGCTCTCGTCCAGGAAGATCTTACACAGAGCGGGCAGGAACGTCCGAGGAGGACAGCTGGAGCAGCGAGGGAGCAGAAAACTGAGTCCTGACACGTCGGGGCTGAAAATCTCCAACTTAACATTCAGCTCATTTCATGATTTGTTAGCTGGCAATGTGACTTCAGAGCAAACTGTCTTAATTTTTTACAACTCTCGACAAATACTTTGTGCTCTGGACCCCCTCTGAGTGTGTGTGTGTGTGTGTGTGTGTGTGTGTGTGTTGGGAGGGTGGACATGAACATTATTAACTTAGCAAATGTTACTGAATAAGACACCTGTGATTTATGCTATTGCTGTAATAATTAAAGATCTGATTTGAGCAATTCATTGTTTATATCTGTTGGCAGACCGGTGCAGCTGAACCAGGAGAATTTATGATCCATGCATCAAATGATTTGTTAAAGCTTGATAAACGACACATGGCTTTGCTGAATCCTCAGTTCTGATTGGCCAAGTCAAGTCATCCTGATGATCTGGTTGATAAACTGTGCGGTTACAGTTTTATCTCAGAGCTGCTCTGAAGGCGAGCAGCTGACGAAAGCAGCAGACGAAAATCTCTACTGATGGCCATTTTTCTCTCATCCCATGATATAAATCATCACATCACACAGCCCTAACAGAGACACACTCATATGGACGTAGTTTATTCAAAAAAACGGATAACTAAATTTGCAGACACATACATGTTGTCTTCAGGATTAGTGGAGGTCAACAGAACCATGCGGAGGAAACGCAAGGGGAATACACACACACACACACAGCTTGTGCCGCTCTGCGTGTCGCCACAGAAACATAAACGGGCCTCAAATCTCCCAGCAGCCCCTGCGTGTCAAACTCACGTCTCGAAGCAGCGGTCCACGTTGTCGGACATGAGCAGCAGCATGCAGAGCTGCTCCAGGGCGATCAGCTGCATGTCGCGCTCGTCGCCCTGACCCATCTGCAGCCACTCCAGCAGGGTGTCTGGGTCCACGTCCGCCATGATGGCTAGCCTGCAGGGACAAAAAGCACAAGTCACACACTGATCATTTCAACATCTGTATATTATATGAATTACTTTACACAATAGTCTGTGATGTTTTTATATATACATAATGTCCACTTTTTACATCACAGAATGATCATTTATAACATCAAATAATCTGTGTATTAGTTTTCAATTAACTGATTAATAATTTCATGTGCAAAATGTCAAAAATAATGACAAATGCTGGTTACAGGTTAGCAGAGCCCTAACAGGTCTTAAATTTGCTTCCTTTATCTGATGGACCAAAAAAAATTCATTTTATGGATGAGCGCATGTTTAGTCCAAAATATTGCTTGATCATCCAAACTACAACTGACTCATTTCAAACTACAAAATAAAACACCTCAGAGGAACATTTTAAGGGCGCTGTGTCTTGACCTTTGACCTGTGCTCCAGGTTTACTGTGCTGTTTACTTCACTGGCAGAGTGTCTGCAGAAAAACACCAGCCTGATCAATCAGATAGAAATATGACGTTTCATGTCCAGTCAGCAGTTCCTTCCCTGCAGCTCCAACAAACACTCACATGGAAAAACCTGACGTGTGAATGAAAAGGAAACGCTGTGCGGTGACATCACAACATCATATGACCTCTCACCTTGGCTTCCCGTTGGCTACCCGGTCTGGCTCAGCGCCCAATCACTGCTCAGGATGCTGCTGCTGTTTGGGACTCATCCAACCAACTGGACGGACAGGAAGCAGTCGCTCTCGCTCACTGGGGTTTCTGGGACATGTAGTCTCTTCACCTGGACACACACAGAGAGAGAGAGGAGGAGCGACGTCTGAATTAATGAACCAGAGACCAACACCTGACAGCTGCTTCAGGGTTATGACTTGTCCCAAACCAAAACCAATAATCACATCACATCAGATCAATCGGCTGCAAAAACCCCGATCAAACTCTGATCAACATAATTTCCCTCTTCTGCATAATTTGAGGGTTTTTTTGGCAGCGGTTTGCAATTTGGTACAAAGGAAAAGAGGCACAGATCAACAGGCCTCTATTATTATTTCTATTAGTTCTGAGATTGGAGAACAAACAGATTCAGTTACAAATCCCACTTTTTTGGGGATTTATTTTTTTTTTTTTTAAATGAACGCCATGCTGTCCCTGAATGGTTATTTTCACTTATTTGAGGTGAAGAAATCCCTGCCGCTTAGATTCCAATCTAAGTATGACATGTTTAAAAAAGCAAAAAACAGCGACCACAGCAGTATCCAATCACCATCCTTACAAAATCATGACACATATCAGAGTATCAGGAATGATCCTGTATTGTTGGCACATCGCTCTCGATTCCCATCCCCAACGTCTGCGGTATCTACATACTCATATGTATTTGTGGTATGTCACAGTTTCATAGATTAAGGTTTTGGTTATTCAATCATGTTTTTGACGACTCCAGACTAAATCAAATTTCCCTTCTGGCGTATTAAAGATTTACTTCAGTGTGTTTGTCCCTGCTGGTCAAACCGGCAGCCGGGGACGTGAGAACTAAACGCAGAGTTTCCCTGGACAGACGAGCAGCAGGACGAAGCCGCCTGCTTCTGGGTGGCAGACGGACAGATGGGACTGAAGCAGCAGCTCGCCTCCTTTCAGACTCCCACTGCCGCCTCACGTCCACACAGTCTGGCAGATGAAAAGCCTCGCAGGAGAAAAAAATGCCTCCGACTCTGATGTGGCTTTCTGTCTCAGGAGCGTTTTAATCCCAGCCTCGCTGCGTTTTTCTTTTTTTCCCCTCTTTTTCAACAGGAGGAGACAAACCTGCAGATATGCAAATGTAAACGGCTCGATATGCAAAGCAAACCATCGAGGCTATTTATACTGTTTTAGTGCTGCAGCGTCAGTCTGCAAGTGCAACAGAATTAACAGCTCTACGTGATTATAATAACAGTTTTACTATAGAGTTAACCCTTTCAGACCTGAGCAGATCTACTTGATTTCTTTCAAAAGCATCAGACAAAAGGCGATGACCAAACCGGCAAAAAATGGCCCAAGAATTTGCAAGAAGCTTGTAAAACGTTAGAAGGAAAAAAAAAATCTGAAAATTGGCAAAAATGGATTTTAAAAAAGTACAATGATCAGAAAGTTATACAGATTGTGTGAAAAAAAAAACTCTATATATAGTTTTTAAATCTTGTGTAGTTTTTTTTTACATGCCTGTTGTCATGTTGTATTTATATTTTTACTGTATATTTAAAATTAAATTGCTAGAAAATCACTGAAATTTTCCAAGAAGTTTACCAAAAAAAAAAAAAATCCCATACACACACACCACACACACAGCAGGAGGTTTGTTAGAGCTTTGTGAGTTTGTTCCCCTTGTAGTTTTTTTAGTAACTGTTGAAGTACTTTGAGAAGAAGAACTGAGTGTGTAGAGTACTGAGGCGCTCGGCTGTATTTTTAGACCTGTGTAAATTGCATGTTTTGCTTGTTTTGGACTCAGTGACTCATTTGTTTTTGTCTGAATCTTCACATGCTGCTCTTCATCCTGGACGGGACTCCCCTCTCAAAAACACTCTTAATTTCAGTCAAACTATACTGGTAAAATAAAAGATTTAAAAAAAAAAGTAAATTCATGAATAAACATGCCAGTAAACACCACACACACACTCCAGCCCTCTGAACTTCAAGCTCAGCCCAGAACTCACCCTAATCTAACCCGGCTTACAGCCCACCAAGCTGAAAAAAGCTTTTTCCACTCAAACAGTGACTGTGGCATTTTGTTAAAGCTGACAAACGGACACAAAGCTCTCTAACCCCTGGATTTTCCCTTTAATTCTCTTTTAAGTAGCTTTAAGAAGTTACATCACAATTATACTAAATGACATATTTAAGGCCAAGATGCCTTTGGAAACCTAGAGTTTGTATGGAGTTTGGTGGCTTTAAGAACAAAGCTCAGACATGCAGCTGTAGAGAGGAAGCCACTGATTAAAAGGGTTAAAGAACAGGTTATGTTAATCGTGTTGACAACCTCTCTGTATGTTACTGCTCATTCACTCTCTACTTTTTTATAAACCTCATTTAACTGACTGAGTGACCGTCCCACTTCCACTCCATTATTCAGTCTCAATGTGTTCACAAACTTCTGCAGGCGGATGGATTTGAATCCCACTAACCAACCAGCAGCAGCTGGGACAGTTTCCAGTTGACTCTGCGGCTGCTGCTGCCAGTTTACAGACCACCTCAGCAACTTTATCCAACGACAAAAACATCAGTCAGTGATGACACTTCCCGCAAAGTCTGTCAACAAATGCAAGAGAAGCTCTTCATCACCGAGAAGTCACTTAAAAACCATGTGGACCAATGAGTCGGTGAAGCCGGGCTGATTCTAACAAACAGACCAGGGCCTTTAATTAATTTAATTAAACTTTTATCCAAAAAACATCTTCCCTCTCAGAACGGCTTCAGCTGCAACGCTGCCCTGCTTTGACTGTCTTCACTTTGAATTCATCTAAAGAAAATAATGTCGAAAGCGGCATCTCAAACTTTCTCAACCATGTTCTGCTGTTAGCCAGCGTCGGCTAACAGGCTAAGATCTCTCTGGCTCTGGCACAGCTTGATGACATCAACATCGTCTGTCCCGCCTTACACCTGCTCTGATTGGCTGCTGAGTTTTTCCATCCAAGAAGTCACAGTGGAATTGGGCATCAGCAGCTCCTCTGGGTCACTCCAAACTGATTAAGATGAACTTGAGCTTTCTGGTGTGCGAGCAGGCTGGTAAAGTCCTGCTGCACTGCTGCTTCAGTCACATCTGGCTTCCTGTTCAGCAGGAAACGCAGCACCTGAACTTCACAGGTCAGACTTCTGTGTTCAGGTGGAGTAAATGTGCGTGGTGTTGCTGCAACATGTCGCTGACATCAGATGACTGCAGCTCAGAGGGCTTGAGGCTGAGAAAAGTCACCTGACTTTCCTTCTTGACATGTTAACTTGAAGAGTTTCTGCAATTAATTTTTCCTCGCCAAGCATCAGAATTTGTGACTCTGCAGCATCTCTGGAACGCATGAGGAGTTCAGCGGAGTCGGGCTGGGCTGCAGGGCGGCACACAGGCAGTCTTGTGGGTCCGGGCTAAGTTGATTAGGCCTAATTTGAAGCCGGACAGACGGTCAGTCAGTCAGTCTGTCTGTCTGTCTGCTCGGCTATAAACAGGCTTTGGGGAGACAGATCCTCTTATCAACAGATTAATCACAACCTGCATCCTGCGTCTCTGCTCCTGGCCCGGGCAGAGTTGTGCTCCGGCCAGCCGGTGGGCCCGAGGGCTCGGCTTTCACCCCCCTTCAGGCCTCCGAGCGGTGTCCTGTGTCCACTTTCTGAATCCAGATCGAGGTCAGCGATCGGCAGCAAAACAAGCTTTCCTCAGGACTCAATCTGAGCCGCTGCCCCCACTTCTTCCTTTTAAGTCCATTCACACTCTGGAGCGCATTGTCGCCACAGAACAATGTCTGTCATTTCACAACACCGGGGCAACATTTCTCAAACAAACACAAACTCAATCACAAGGCACCTCACACACCAGTGACTCAATCATTTCTGACTGGGAATAAAAAAGGTTCCCAACAGAAAGATTTTCACTTGGCAGATGTTTTATCTGAAGGGCCTCACAAGTGGGACTGAACAATTTATTGTTATCACATTGTTGTCTAAATATGAACATGCATGATATTAATACCTCAAAAGGAAACAATACGGACAATATCAAATTTAGGGTTAGGGTTTAGCCAAAGACAGTGATTGGTCTGTTCGAAAAATTTATTTCATATAAATGTGACCCCACAGTCATGCTGTATATCATATTACTGTCAAGATATCTGTCATAAATATTGAGGTATGAAACTGTGCCATGACTACAAACATTTTTATAGTACTGGGGTAAAAAACAAACAAACAAACAAAAAAACTGTAGGCACTGGTGGAGAAAACTCCTCAGAGTGGGCTCAGGCTTATCCAGTGTTAGAAAGTAGGCCAGTCTGTGTAAATTACATGGTTCAGCCATATCTGACAAAGGTGGCTGTGTGTCCCCAAGTTTCATCATCTTCTAACAGCACAAGCAGCCTGGCTCTTTCATCATTTCTCTCTCTCTCTCTCACACACACACACCAAAAGAGGATATCACAGACGTGGAACTGGCTAGCTGGTTGGCTAACTCAGTACAGAAGCCTTAATGGCAGAGTTATTAGGAGTTGTTGCCAGTTTCCAAGCTTTAGTTGACTGCAGTTTAAACTCGCTAACGCTAGCTAGCAAGTTTGATCCTGACAGGCCGGTAAAATCACCGCAAACAGCCAGGAAACCCCCCACACTGCTAACCAGGAACCCGAGAGGCCTGGAAATGGTTGTTTGTTGGTTTGTTACCCAACACAGAGGAAAAAAAATCACCAAGCAGCAAAACCCGGAGAGCTTAGCTAGCATTAGCCGGCTTGCTGACGTTAGCACCACGCTAGCTAACCTTAAATACTAGCTGGGATAACAGCAGCTGGCTCGTTTTTTTTGTTTTTTGTTTTTTTACTTGAACACACATCATTTTTCCTTCATAGAAAACGCTGCGGTGTGGGAAAGCCTCGTCGTGAAACACAGAGTCTCCACCCGCATTTTTTCACCAAATGCCTCTCAGCGAGAAACGGCCGCGGCCTGCGACCAGGAGACGGAACCGCGGGGCTCGAGTTCCAGGAGAGCCGGAGGCCGCGCCGCAGCCGCCGGCCACCCACCGCAGGAGACCCCGGCCCTGCTCGGCTTACCTGCGGATGAACACTCACCGTTTTGTCGGCACACAGGCGAGAAGTCAAACTAAACGATGATCTTCTGGGTCCGACGTGACGCGGGGAACCGAGCCGAATGTAGCGTTGTCGGTGGGGGGAATTAAAGCGTTCCCATTTCTTTTAAACGGGTCTGAAAGGTCAGAGTGGACGGCGAGGCGATAAACAGCGGACTGAAATGGAGAGCCGAGCTGACTGCCTCTGCTGCGTTCACGGACCGCCCGGAGCTCCGAGCTGTGGGAGGTGGCAACACGAAACACACCCGAGCGATAAAACTTTCTACTTTTTTCCCCACCGAGTCAGCAGGTTACAGTGAGGCGAGAGGTGCGCTTGTTTTATTCGTTTATGTGCTATTTAAGCATTTAGAGAAGAGATCAGGCAGAGGAACAACAGATATTCACTCCGAGGTCATAATCCTATCAGACAGCTCCGTGCCCTGCCAGCTGGTTAATGACATGTATAGATTAATATCTTGTTGAATTTATTGGAGATGCTCTTATTGATTTTAGAATTCACTATTAATAACAACAACAACAGTGACTATACTGACAGGCATAGTTTTTATTTTAGGAAATTTTCTGAAGTATTCATGTTTACAAAAGTTCACAGTTAATAAGAAGCTATTTTATGTTCTGCATTTTTCCTCTTTACTGTACCAAAATGAGCTGAACCATGATTTCATAACCGAGGCACGAACCGAACCGTGACTTATTCATATATACAAACATATACATTTCATTTATTTATATGAATATTTTTCTGTATGAGTCGAATTCACAAGAATGATACCAACATCCCGTCTGTGATCAGTCACTTTGCTCCCCTGTTTCCCTGAAATGTGGCTGTACTAAATGATAATATATGATGATCCATCACGTGGCCGTCAGTCTGTTGCTCTGCGTCCCTTAAACGCCACATGCCGTCCTCAGGTATCAGGGAATAATCACAAGGTTCCAGCTCTTATTGATCTTACTGATCACGCTGTTGGCTCGTTGAGCTGAGCCTGTCGTCATAATAGCGATGTTTCCGACAGCGCCTGAAGGCAGCATCCCGGTGCCAGGCAGCGCCCTGCGGCGGCCGGCAGGCGGCGCTGCTGTCCGGCCGGGTGAGGCGCACACACACTTTATCTGGACTTTTAACACGTTTTATAACTTTGTGCTTTATGTTACACAGCTTTTCAAAATAAAGTTTACAAAAACATTCACTACAAAACACAATGCGGCAGAAAATAAATGTATGGAATATTTAAAGAGCTAAATGAATTTTTTAATGTGTGTGTCAGTATGAAGAGCTGCAGTTCTTTTCATGCTGAGCACATCATAGATTTTCTTTCACAGATTGCTGTTGTGGTTGTCAGTTGCTTCAGTTTGTCCAATTCATGTTTACTTTTCAATTTTTTTCCAGCTCTCAGGGGAGTTTAATGTGATTTTAAAAGAACAGCTCCAACATAAAAACACACTGCAAAGCTCAATGTGACCTCCCACAACACAAATTGTGGAAGTAATTCTGAGCTAAATACCAACACCGTCTAAGCTAATAAAAATGAATATATCTTACGGTGATTAGAAATCAATCAGAACGGGTTAAGAAATAATCATAAATTCAAATGTGTGTATTAAAAATACTTTTTAAAATTCAGCTTAGCTCAAGCCTGTTTTTAATTGTGTCTAGACTTGCCCAGACATGATTCCATTGTTTCTCATGTAATCAAGATGTAATCAAGGATGACAGTATTGTTTCTGATGCCAAAACAGAACCAAGTAAAGAAATAGAGAGGGCTGGTCCACAGGAGTTGGGAGGGGCCCTAGAACAGTATAGCAACAGGTGTGCAGGCTAGGTAAAGCTCAGTCTTCCCTGGGGACTGACTCACTGTTTGTTTCTATTGAAGATCTTGAATGGAAATAAACCTGCCTGACTCCTGACCATCATTTTAAAGTCTCCACTACTGTTTTTCTGGTGTTTTTGGTCCCAACTCTGAGGGGTTTTCCTGATTCAACCTGGCCTGCTTGGGGACGGCTGCTGCCACATCAAAATCACAACTGCAGGAATATTTAGCCTTAAAATATCAGCAGTGCCACTTTAAACCACTGAGAAACCTCTGAAGTTTCTTATGAAACGGTTTAGTGATCAGTTTAGTCAAAGATTCTCTTTTAATTGCAGTCATAATCTCATGAAGCTTCTATGTGAAGAGCATTTTTATTACAAATTTCACTCATTTTTGTGGTGAGTTATTTGATCATTTCTCTTTTTGCTGAAGGTTGCACAGGTGAAGTCACTTCACTAAACCTTTACAGAAAAACAGTTAATCTGCCATCAAAGAGAAATAAAAGATAATGGTGAAATTTAATCCGTTACTCATTAAATTCTAATTAAAGCCGATTTACTTCCAGTTGAAACACGACATCAGGTGGCTTCATTCCACCAATGGGAGGCCAGGTAAGAGACAGGGGGCGGGGCTGCTCACAAACCTGTCGTTGCATTGGTTTGGTGTTTTATTCTCACCTGCCGGTACAGTGTGATGTCACACAATCAGTTTTCCAGAGACGGGATTTTCATATTAAAGTACCGCATCTTGTAACGAGCGTCACCTTGATGTGCTGAGCAGCCGGCTGGACGCTCAGGTGTGCAGAGGAAGGTTCCTCTACCTGCAGACGTCCTGTGTGTCGGCCTCACCACGGAGGACATTTACACTCTCTGAAACACACACACACTGCCTGCTGCCTGCCAGAATCATAGCAATAATAATAACAATAATAATAATAATTGAACTTAATTAACTTGATACTTTAGAAAAAAGGCGTGGCTCTTTGATGGTGACATGACAGTTACTAAGTCTAACAGCAGGTGAGGTTTTTTTGTAATGATCACTTCTTCAGGTTCTGTTAGAGACATGAACACGGACACTGAGGGAGTCGGAGTGACTTTATTCCTGCATCAGAACACAGATCATCAGTACATTCTGGAAGCACCGCAGCCTGTCCAATCAAACAGGAGCTGCTGCATCATGTGACCTCGGCCACGGGAAACTAAAGTGCTGCTCAGAGCTAAAATGTCCTTTACAGGCTACCATACTGCCATTAACAACGAGAGACGTCTCCGAGTCGAGTCGACCTGTTAGCACAGTTACGTGATTTGTCAGCTGTCAGATTGTGAATCTACATTCTACTACAAAATAAAAGTCCTCTTTACTGTTTGCTCGCTCTTCACTCTGGGGTCAGGCAACCTGTGACCTCTGACCTTTGTTTAATGTTGACGATGTAGGAACTGAAGCTTATTGTGCTGTTGACTTCAGGGGAGTCAGTCTGCAGCTAACAGACTCAAAAGAAAAAAAAACCTCGGTCATGTTTGTGTTTCGACTGAAGCTTCCTGACGTGTTCCTCCCGTGACGCTCACTTCAGGCTCAAACCTTATTTAGTCAAGTCGTGTACAAAAATATCCTCAGACACACTTTGTGCAACACACTTTTCCTCAGGAACTCTTCAGCAGCTCAGGGAGGTGTTTCACCTGTGATGCTTCAATGAACTTGGCCCCTTCAGCTTGTTTTGTCGTGCCGGCCGTGCCAGATGGGTGGAGCTCATCGTGCCAGATGGGTGGAGCTCATCGTGCCACATGAGCTGACAGCTCATCGTGCCAC
>OMLB01048066.1:2097-13658 GCA_900302555.1 Myripristis jacobus | reverse complement strand
CCCCCAGTCCCCCGCTGGCCTGCACTCACATTACCCCAAGCCCAACCGTACTGAAGCAGGTTTGCCTCTGGTACGGACGTCATCACGTTGAAATATGACACACGCATGGCTCGACGTCATCATAAATCGACTTTTGTTTTTACGCGATTGCAGCAGCACAATGGACAGCAACACAGACAACATGGTTGATTGATGATTGCGCGAGGCGGCGATTCGCAGTTAATCGCGCTGCACACATAGAACGATTTTTGCGGAGGCAGGAGGAAACGCAGGTGGGACGGTCGCATGATTTACGTCATATCCACGTTCGCACGCTGCGTGCGTGACCGTGCATGAACGCCCGTACCGTACTGAAGCACACCCTCTCCAACCATGCTAGAGCGGAGGAAGTGTACCATACTGAAGCACGCAACGGACCGCTCACACTAGTCAAATGATCTGGATTTTGGGGTCACATGTGCTTGGGCACGGTACGAATGGCCTAATGTGAGTGGGCCCTTAGAGTGTGAATTATTATTATTAGGCATAGACATGACTAAAGACAAAGTTGATAGACAAAATTTATTGATGCTTGCAACTGCCTGTGGAAATAATAAATGTTTGTATGTTTTATGTCATCATTTTTGTTTTTGACTCAGACTATGATTTGAGGATTGTTACAATATGAAACTTGCTGAGGCTGTCAGAAACCTGGGTGTAGCCTATGACATTTTTGCTGTCCTCTGTAACTGTGAGCTAAATTTTGTCCTGGTTCTGTGCTTGTAATCTCATTACATTTATTGCACTTGTCAGGGTAGACCAGGGCCAAAGACCCACCTAGGCCCATGGCAATAACATGCTAGGGGACGCTTTACCAGTGCTTTGCGCATCGGTGCTTGCCCCTCTCATTGCTGCCTGGAGCTACATTTTTGTCTTAATTTTTGTAACCTGTATAGCTGTAATTAAAGACATTGTTTGGACATCATCACTAGCCATGGCTAAGGAGGTACAGGCAAAAATTAAATTGACAGTGAGCTAGCTTGATACAAAGGAATGATTCTAGACTTGCTGTAAATTCTATCATCAATAGCAGTAGCTCCACACTACTGTAAAACAAATAATTTCATTTACAGGCACATGTGATACACTGAAAGCTCTTTTACCTCCAACAAAATACAAAAAAACAAGGTGTTTCTTCAGACACAAAGATTACAACTCAAACCGTCAATGCAAACCCCAAATGACCCCAAAAACCTTATAACAAACAGATATTCACCACTATGGCTATCTGCTGACTGTATGTAGTTTCACAGCAGTCACTGCCATTTATTTGTAATGTATTATAATGTAAAATTCAGCACTGCACTCATCACTCACAAATAACTTTTTTGAAGTACTGTATGGCAATGGTATGAAACACATAAAAAAAAATTGTACCCACACGCCTTGTTATAGTGTCACTAAACTTTACTTCTCAGTTCTAGATTTGTTCTTTTTATTGGCTGGCGAGTATGGACGTAGTGTAAGTCCAATCGCCTCGGGACAGTAGGCTCATTCACTGCTGTTTTATATTTCACTTTTTGATATATCACTTCTTGGTTTAAGGAAAAAAAATTCCTCCCAGTGAAAATACCCAACACAAAAACTTAATTTGGGTAAACAGAGCAGATCTATGGAAACTTTTTCATGAGGAGAGGATAATGTTCTCTATTTCAGCCCTTCTTTAGTGATTTTGATCAGACAGGTCTATTCTAACATAAAAGCCCTGTCTGGTGCAGCTTTAAGTATTTCGGCTACATACTGCTCATTACGGTTTCGATTTCTGTCAAAGTAACCCGCAAACCAAACTTTGATGCATAAGTAGAAAAAAGACTAATATTTTATTTGAGCTTTCATCATGTTTAGCTGGCAATGACTAAACAATAGCTAGTGGATAATAAATACACACAAGTAGCTGATGGAACATTACACACACATACACACACATTGCAGATATAAACAGATAATTTCATCGTTTGCTTCAGTCATAAAGAATCTCCCCTGTCATCTGATGAGTTATAGAAGAGTCCGTTTCAAACACAGATCCACAATGTGGACATTGTTCAGTAAGTGAGGCGTCAAACTGTATGTTGAAGAAATGCATAAGCCACGCACAGACAGTGTTTGCACACTTTTCAGATCATCTTGTATGGAAACAAGATAAACATACACACACACACAAACACACACACACACACACACATGCACCGAGTCATTAGACTGATACTCACAGGTCATGTTGGTTCCCAGCATGAGCCAGCCGCTTTGCTTTTAGTCTACCCCTCTTACCACTTCCTCACCAGATGGTCTATAATCTATGCAAGACATATTTGACTATAATAACTTAATCTACTGTATATATTTATATATAAATCTCAAAACTGAGCAGAGTAGTCTGAAAACTGAATGAATGGAAAGATGAGTATGAGATCAGATGGTGGACGAGGGAATTGGAGCGGTCAGGATGGGCTGAAGAGCAGACTGAGAAAACCAGACTAATGAAGGATTAGAGGACACGGGGCTTATGGGAGTGCCGCCGCCTGGTGACAATCTGACAGCCACGGAGAAGCTTCCCTATGTGAATTAAAGAGGCATCAACATTATGGCTTACTCCTTATCCTTCTCATGAGATTGTAACTTGGATGTAGGGCTTTGTTCTAAAATGGTGTAATCATTTGGCACAAATAAACATATTACCTCATATTTACTGTGCTTTTTTTTCCTTCAAAATTATTAACTATTGCATCTTCTGAAACATTTCAGTGTTACAATAGTTTTGACCAAGTTACACACATTTGGATGCCAATTAATATGAATTAATTCAAGTCATTGCTTTCTCCTATCATTGACAGTGGATTAATATCTGGCAGTCACTTCTCATAGCTTCACATTATACATTTTACACAAAACAAATATTTTCTGATTTTTACTATCTCTAAAACAAGAAGACAATCCCAGTTGTGGTGCTGTGGGGACCCAGATCTTAGGATACAAAAAGATCTTAGGATACTAAAGTTTGATTTTCTAACTGATCAAAAGGTCCAGATCAAATGGTCCCTCATGCATCCACACATCTGTGGCTGGAAGTCAGGATATTAGGAAGGAGGGTTTTGTTTAAGTATAATAAGGGATGAGGAAGGGAGCCCCTAACCCTAATCTTAGTCCCTCATGTTGGCTCAGGACTTGGAAACAACTCTCCATGCTTGGCTGTGCTCGGCTTACCAAGAGACAGAGATGAGTGCTAAGCCAGCTTGGTCACTATCTCATCTCTTTTCTTAATCATTGTGATTATCATCTTGTTTTTCAACACTGGTCTTTCCTGTTTGTTTGTCATGCAGCAGTTACACTATTACTGGGGTCACTGGGGTGTATAGATGAGTGTTTATAATGATTAGAAAGCAACTAGAAATGGTGACTTAAAATAAAAGGAGCTACAATGTTTCAGACCAGTCCTGTGCATTATCAGCATTTGTTAATGAGAGGATCATTTGCAAAAGATCAAAAGTGAGTTGGTGTGTGTATCAAAGAGCAAGCATTCATAACACAACAAAATAGTGCTGTAGTCATAGTGCTGTTTTTGGCTAAGAATGTCAGTCCAAGGTTTTCTTCCTTGAACTTTAGTTGTTACTCCATCAGCACTAGCTAAAAAGAGTCTTTGTCCACATCCAATAATACTGACCAACAGGCCTGGAAGCTCTGCAGAACCATCTGACCAGCAGCTCCCCTCACCCACCAGTGGCCTAACCAAAAGCTCACACCACCGTGTGCTATGTATGACTGAGAGTGTGCATGCGAGTGTAATGAATAGTTCCAACACAAGCCAAGCGAGGCTCCTGAAATCTGATATGAGCAGGAAGTGAGGTAAAATGGCAAGCTCTCCTCCCTTCATCTATTTTTTGTCCTCACCTATCCAATCCAGTCCTGCACCCAAAGCCTACACATGGACACAACATGGCCCGAGGGTCTGCCAGCCAACAAAATATGCAGAGTGTGAGCGTGGATGTGTATGTGCGTGTGCATCACTGTGTAAAGGAGGCCAAACAGGGAGCAGGGGGCTTGTAAACAGGAGTTTGATCGATCCAATCAGGAGATGGACTGTGTGTAACCCCACCTCCCCAGCTCTCTGTCCAACCTTTAACACCCTCCACAGTGCAGCCTCTGCGCTCTGTATCACTGGGCAATTCTTAATTACATGGAGAGAGGATTTGTCCAATATGCTGATTTCTCTCTGTCATCTTCCTCAATGTGTCTCTCCTCATCTTCCTCAGTGTCCATTTGCAATGAGCTGATGAGTCTCCACATTGCTGCTTAGTGTTCTACAGTGAATCACATGACGGATCAGATCTGGCAAAAAGTGCCACATAATTTTTTTTTTTTTTTTGATTGATGGATTATCATTAACACATGCATGGAGAAACAGAAATGTGGGTGCCTCTGAAAACACTGGCACCTCAAATTAAACAAAGATAAGGAGACATAAAACATGACCTCAATGTATGTTATTACCCATAAGATCCTATATAAACAAATTGTCTTGTGATGTTGCCCTTACATTGCCCGATAATATTCTGCACATCAAGAAAATGATGTGTTTATGCAAGTCAGGGATGTTTGCTGGGTGCGAGTGGGGGTTAGTGTGATTGTGGTCCACTGCGTGGTCAGTATGAGCAATTAGGGGTTAATTAGATGAAAATACGGGTGGGGGAGGGTACCCATTGGAATGGGATTTGGGGGTTGTGAAGCGTCAGAGGTGGCTGGCTAGATGAAACTCACCCACTGGAAGCTGAGAGCTCCTCTGTTGCTGCTTTTACTCTACTAACAATAAACAAAGACTTAAATTTCCTCACTCGCACACACACAAACACATGCAATTGTGTTCTGCTCCTCCTGCACACATCCACACACAAGTGCACACAGACACACACAAACACGCAGGACAGATGCACACAAATATATACACTCAGATACACGTATGGATATATGCAAAGTATATTTCTGTAATTGGCTCTGTGGTTTTTGTGCAGCATTCTGCCTCAACTGGCCAGCAGGCCGGCAGAGTGAATCTTGGTCATCTATAGGATGAGTCAGGCTGCTGGAATGCCAGGAATCCAACCTGAGATCTATTTACAAAGCACATATCCTCTCCATACGCTCACCACACACTGTCCTCTTCCAGAGCAAGGAAGGACACAGAGAGAGACGGAACATGTTCGCTTACAATGCTGATTAATCACCCTATCAGCTCTTTGCACATTATTGGGTGATTTGTATTAGTTGGAATTTGTTCACTCCATTGGCAGGATCAATATAGAACACATCAGAGGACCAATGGGATATTAATACACATTTGGCCCATCAAGCGTCCATTCACTATGGCAGAACCCCACAACCACTGTCAGTCGGACAGGACAATGTGCGTGCCACAGCACATACACACTCTTACTCTCTCTGGCTTCCTCTGTCTGTCTTGTTTACACAGTAAATGAAGAGTATATTGTTATGTAAGCAGCACTCGTAGTGAAAATGAAGCCTGTGACTGAAGCCTGGAGTTTTTCCTGAGGAGAAAACACTCCCTCTCCCCTTTTCCCTTCCCCCTTTTCTCCAGGCCCACACAGTCCACAAGACCAGAATGGTGTTGGCCGACAAACTACTGTACTACGACTGATCCAAACAACATACGTCCGCCAACCAACGACTGATCATTTCTAAATCACAGTCACCAGTGGGACGTATGACAATCATGGTCAGAAGAAAACGTCCCTTCAACTTCTTTGCGTAAAATCATACATATAATCATACATATATTTTAAATGTGAGCCAACTGTGAAACTATCCTGCCTTAAATGTTTTTGCTTGTCCTTCCCCTCTCCTTTCATTTTTCTTTCACTCCGACCCTCCCTCCCCAGCCTACCCCATGCCTCCTCATTGCTGTAGTAAAGACAGGAGTGTGTCCGAGCCTGTGTGGTCAGTTTCCCCCTCCCCCACTCCCTCAGCTCACACACACACACATGTGGCAGGAGCGGGCCTGGCCCCTCTCTGCTCATTGTGTCCACTCATATATCAGTCTGCAGCTGACCAGTCCCTCGTCATGTCCACTCCATCTGCCCTTCAATTTGTTCTCTCTCCCTCTCCCTCTCCTTCTCCCTCTCTCTCTCTCTCTCTATTCTCCTTCCATCTTAGTATACTGGTGCCCACTATTCACATAGCTCTTTACCATAGCACTTAATGAGGATCTAAGGTGCACAACAATTTGCTTAACAAGCTTGAATGATCACAATGGGAGACCAGTGTTTGTGCGTGTGTGTGTGTGTGTGTGTATGTATAGAGGAGGTGGGGGTTGTTAATGTGTTCCACTATACAAGCCTAATGAGAGGCTGTTGACACCAGGTTACTAACAATTTGACTGTCATTCACAGTAGCACTTCACCCTGGTAGATGACGATGAAAAAAGCCATGTAAGCTGTTCATTATCACTGTGCTTACATCATACTACCATCATTATGGACAGACCTCATACTGTCATCTGAGTGACCGTGTTTGCAGGTTTACTTTGAGTGTGGGTGTATTTACATGAACGTGCATGAAATACAACATGAAATATCACAGGGTTTATTATTGACATGGCAGCATTTGAGTGCATGTGTGTGCACATGAGGCATATAGTCAGTGTCTCGGTGGGTAGAAATCTGGCAGGACACTGTGAATCTTTTTGAGGCTGGAATGTGACAGACGTACGTTAGTAAAACTTCTGTCTGCTCAGACAACCCTCTCCTCTCCGACTCTGGGACATTTTGGACGGCCGACGGCTTGCATCTGAACTTCTGTATTACATTTAGGAATCCACAAACATGTGGAGGGGAGGTAAATCCCTGTTGCATTATTCCAATCAGGTTAGTGTTGTAATCCTGTTAAAGCTTGGCCTAATCAATAGCCCAGTCCGTCAATATCAGCATATTCATCAGCTTGGATAGCAACCTCTCATGATTAGCACATATATTTTGGTAATCACTATTCCCTTACATGCCACCGAGGTGTGTGAGAGTGATGTGATTGAGTATGGTGGTAAATATGGTGCAAGAATCTGCTAAATGCTGGTATATAGAAGGTAATGAGTTTGTCTGTAAAAAAATAGGCTAATGTTAGGCTAATGCATTGGCGATATTGGCTTTAGCAACAATATTTTGGACTTCTGATTCAGAAGCATTAAGCTCATTTCATACCACTCAGATCAAAGCTTGCATGCTGCTCTTTACGTGGAACAACTGGTGGTGCTAGCTGTTTGACCACAGTGCAACTATACTATATTCACATGGAGGGGCTGAAAAAACAGCAACTGAACACTTTCTGTGAAATTCCTCAATGCAAGGGCTGGAGACTCAGCTGTTAAAGCCATTAGCATATCTCCATTCCCAACATGTCCTCTCCCAGAGACCCCCAGCCCCTAGCTTCCCTCTTCCCTCACCATAGCCACAGGGGATATGGTCAGGATAAATGGAATAACTGAGGGAGTCAAAAGAAGTCATACCGAACAGAAAAACAACAGATTGCCTCACAGCATTCACATTAAGCACAAACAGGGGCAATGTGGGAACATGATCTTGCTATATCTTTGAACATTCACACGGCCTATACACCACAAAAACATTTCAAAAAAGGAATTTAGTCTCATATTGAGTCTTAAAATCTCACCTCCATTAAAACAAGTAAAAAAAAAATCTCCTAGTGGGATGAGATAATATCACTTTTTTTCAAAGCAGTTTTGCTTGTTTCAGGATTCAGTATAATTCTTGAAACAAAATGATTAGCATTGGAACCAAGTGAGATTATCTCATCAACTGAAAGATTGTTTTACTTGTACAGAGAAACACAGGATTTCTGGATTGAAAATGAGACTAACCCCCTGATTAACTAAGGGTTTGCAGTGGCGGTAACGGCATTGTGTGCATGAACAGTAACAATTCTGATTGTCACTGTTGCAGATGCAGATTTTGTGAGTGGAACTGAAGGTGGATACCAGGGTATTAACATTTAGCATGTTAGAACTGGTGAATAGGTATTGTAAGATTTGTCAGCCAGGAAGTACAAAAATGCAACTTTGGTATTCTAATTGACTTATTGCGCTGAAACTGTGACAGAGCTCATTTAAATGTCATCTGTTAGTAAATCAGTCAAATTGGATATAGTTGTGCCTTTTGAGTTTTTTTTTTTGGTGCATGCAGCTGTTTTGCACCTGCCTTGGTAAATCAGGGGGTAATCGGCTTGTTAAGATGGACAGTTTTTGTAGTGTACGTGCAAGTACTGTAGCACACACATACATAGAAAACAGAGGACAGGACTTACTGTATGGGGTGACAGGACTGAGCATTCTGCAGCCCTGGCCCCAGAAGAGCGGAGGACAGGGTCCACTCAGTGCTGGTGTGGGCCCAGCGGCATGCTGCGGGCCCTCCCCGGGCTACTGCTGCTGCTGGCTCTGGCTGTGCGGCTGGCTCTGCTAGTGGCTGACCTTGTGCACCTCTCCATGGCTCATCTCACACTTCATCACCGCTGCGACACATTGCCACCTGAGGAGCAGACACACAACTGTCAGGGGCAGCAGACATGAAGTCCAAAATGGCCATCTAATTATGTGCTGGAAATACTATATTATGGATATTTTGAGACATGCTGGAAGTTGAGTGGGTGTAGCTTATACAGTGAATGTGAGAGCCTAGTTCCTTGCATTGATTTAGTGTGAAATTCCCATTTAAAAAGTGTGAGAATCACTTTTGCAAAAACTTGCACAAACAAAACTAAGAATGGGTTTGCCATTCTCTTTCTGTGCTCTCTCATTCCTTTCACTTAGAGTATTTCAGCGCATGCTAAATGCTTTGACAGAGAGAACAGCTTTTACCCTCTGACCACAAAACCACACGGCCAGCGGAGACAAGTTTCTTTGAAGCCAAGTGTGTTTGAACACAAACACCCCAAGCCATAAGAGCAACAAGAACTTTGCACTCTCACGAGGAAGGAAATGATCCTGTCCAACCCAAAATAAATTAGGAATGAAAAATGGAGACTGTCCCATAAGAGAGAGGACAGAATTGTAATAGCCCACCGGTCTGACAGATAGAGGACAAACTAAGGGGAATGCCACATATCAAAGGAAAGACTGCTCTGGAGAAAGCAGCAGGGAAGGACAGACCAGAGATACTGATCTCTCATAGAAGAGAGCATATCACACAAGCAGGGCTGTGTGAGAGAGGAGAACATCGAGAGGGACTGGAATGTGCAGAGGAGGAGAGAGAAAGAGAGAGAGAGCAGCCAGAGGAGGGTAATCAATGTTGGAATGATGCAGAAAAAACAACAACCAAAAATCAGTTTGAACACAAAAGCCAAAGAGCTACTGACCTGATCATGCCTGTATTTCCTTGATGAGCAGTTCAGCTGGGAAAGCAATCCACTATTCCACAAAGTGCAACAAGGGAGCAGACGTGTGTGAGGCGCACTCTCTTCCCCTCTTCTGGGACCCTATCCTTCTCCCCTACACTCTCTTGCTCTCTCTCCTGCTCCCTTCTCCCTCCCCCCTCACTCGCCTAGTGACAACAGAGCAGCACATACATCCCCTCCCCCAACCACGCCACCCCTCCCCCTCCTTCTCCCTCTCTTTTGTTAAAACTATTTAAGCAGGAAGGCAGAGAGGGAAAAAGTGACCAATCATGCAGTGTCAGAGAAGAGCCTGTTTCCCCCTGCTGTGTATGTAGCCTAAGCGTGTGTGTGTGTGTGTGTGTGTCTCTTTCTGTGTGTGTATGCATGTGTAAGTCTCCATGCTCTTGTGTCCACATGTGTATGTGCATGTATGCTTGTGATTCATGTTTGACTGTCTTTGTGACTGATGAATGAGTGTGCAAACACATGCATGTGAAAAATAGTGAATTTTCTCCTTCACTGATCACATGAGAAGTTCAGTTATTGTCAATGACTCCTATTGATTTGGTACATTGATCTAAACATTGTTGGACGGGTGGGGTTGAAGCAACCATGTCAATATTACCTAATTCCTGTGGTACCCCACCCCCTCCCTTACACACAGAGGCATACACACATGCATGGACAGCAGCAAATGACCTCTACATTGGCCCCAAGCCCTTTGAATAAAGAGTTAGTTAATTTGTTCCCCTGCAACTGTTAAATATCAGTCACTTATGGTCTATATGCTCAACTTACCTTTCATTCGTTTTCATTAGTGGGGCTAATCCAAATCTTTCCCTCTAGTACCTATTTTTCTCTACCCCCCTCTCTCTTATACATAGACACACAGCTGTGGTTCTGTATTTAGAGTTATGGTGTAGGCGGGACAAGCTGCTTCACTCCTCATATTACTCTGTTGTAAACACTCAAGGCCCTGCATACATGCACTCCTTCTGCTTGGGCTGCTTCTAACACCAGGCCCTGTCCCAAACACACTGTAGGCCAGCTCTCTGTTTCACATTATCCCAAACACATGCATGTGCTTTGGTGTCAGAAAGTGGTGTCGCATTGGACGCATAATGAGGAGCTGCTCTTCGCTTAACAGTTATTTTAAAGCACTGTAACTGTCCTTTGCAAATCATGCAGTTACGCTGTAGCCAGACAGCAGTGAATGCAATGCACAGTTTTGACAAAAATGGAAAGTGTTAAGACAAATGATTAACCGCCCCAGTTGTAACATCATTCTTCTGCAGGCCTTCTCATTGGGAGTTCTGCCGTGGAGATGAAGCTCTTGTGAGCCAACAGTGGTCACGGTGTTAAAGTGGCTCAACATGCATGTAGGTTTGTTATAAGACCCTCCATGAGGTGACTCAGAGGAGTAATGACTAGTGCAGCGCTCAGCTCTTTCTCCTTTACCTGCTTTGCTGACGGACACTGAAAGCACACAAGGAAACAATACATCTAAACAATCACAAATGTGCTGCGGGAGCTGTTCTTTTCATCATAAATAAGGTGGGCTGTTTGATTCATTCCCACTGTGGCGCAGAAGCCCCCAGATGCAGTCCCTTGTTACATCAGCCGCACCTCCACACACGCTGCCATGTGGCCCAAAGCAGGTCACTGGGACAGGCAGGGGGACAAAGGCCAGTGTGAGCTAATGATAGCAGAAAGGTGCAGCCATCAGCAGGTTGGAGAACAAGTTTACTGTCAGAGGCAAAGGGGAGAAATTCCCTTTACAACTCAACTGGTGGCACTGATGTAGAGCATGCAAAGGAGCACACACATCCACATTCACACAAACCCACTAGCACACACACACACACACACACACACACGTGCACACGCAGACATAGACATTCACACACACACATGTACATGCTGGAAACCCTAACCCAGGGTCCCTACAGCCCTGTGGGTGGGATAGGTCACATGATAGCACCCCAGAGAAGCTCAGCTGTTTGCCACTCTAATTCTGTCTCAAGCAGCTGAACACTGGCCCACTGCTCCACTGAACTGGCCTCATAATAATAATAATAAATGTGTGTGTGTGTGTGTGTGTGTGGGTGTGTGTTTTGGGAGGGGAGGGGGGTCTATGA
>OMLB01048050.1:8567-35176 GCA_900302555.1 Myripristis jacobus | reverse complement strand
GGTGGCTGGGTTCTTTGTGGAGCTCAGCGGATGGTGTATCTGACATAGGGCACTTCCACGTCTTCATCTGACAAATCGTTGCAGCATAGCTCAAACACCAGGGCTTTCACGTGCTTGCCCAGTTTCTTTTTGGACACCTTGGTCACGATCTCAGTCATCCTGCAGGACAGGGGAGAGAAACATGATGATATCAAAATTTGTGTGTACCTCAAATCAGAACACTAAGTGCATTTGTGTGTGCATGATGTACTTACGGCAGCTCCAGTCTCTCTTTGAGTTTGGCAGCAGGCATGAAGAAGGAGTAGAGCATGGACACTCCCTGAGAAAGCATGGTGATCTCCAACTTATGCTCATTCTGATTAAAGACAGAGGGAAAGCAGACATATGTTTAGGCTAACTGCAGGCCAAGGACCACATGGTGGTAAGAGATGCTGCGGGCTGGAGGTGACTTACTTTAAAATAGTCCAGGAACTGTCGGAGCGTCATCTCCTCCCCGTTGGGCTGCATGCCCTTGACCTCAAAGCGATCCCACAAAGTCCAGTTGATTTCATAGTACTAGAGGCAGAAACAGCAAAGAGTGAGTGTTGGTGGACGAGAGAAGTGCAGCAACTAAAGCTATAATGCATTAATACTTAAATGCCATCGTTCCACACCTCGCTAACATGTAATCATAGTGGGTGGTTTACATTACAAAAATGAAATGTTAAGAAATCCCATCATTCTCCTCAGCACACACTGATCCAATCAGCATGAGAAGGTGAGTTGAACTCACTTACACACAGGCAGACACACTGTATCAGCCTGATGTATCGGTATTAGCATGGCTGGGTCATCATCGGAGCTCAAAGCATCATACATGAAAAGTTAGCTAGCCTTAAAGGGTTCCTTTTAGTGTTGTTTACTTGACTCTCAAAACGCTAACATGTATCAGAGTATATGTAATAAAAGTGTGTTCCAAATAACAAAAGATGGGGACAATACTTATTTCGACGTCCCAAAAGTTTCAGGTAATACACACAAACCTGCCCTGCCTACCTTGTGGCTGGGGGCAGCAATGGGCTCGGAGAAGGCAAAGAAAGGCAGAGCCAAGTTCATGAAGCCATTCTTGTACGACTCCAGCTTCTTGTGTCCCTGGACGATCTTGATGAGCTCCAGACACACCAGGCCCACAACTGAGGCCGTAGTGGTGGCGATGGCAGGAATGATCTTGCCAGCTATCAGTTTGCTCTAGATAGTAAAGTGAACATGATAAGCACAATGACCAATAAGAAACATGACTGAGGATAATGAGCTGCACCTGTCCTGTATCTACCCAGCACCAGGTGTGGCTCATTAAGCAACAGGATCCTGATCAGAGTATCTGAGTGGATCATCATCTTCACTCCAACAAGAATGCTGTACTTTTCCAGAAAACATGTAATTTAAATGTATGCTCACAAAAAGATTGCACTATGAACAGTCAGATGATGAAATCAATATGGAGTAATAATTCACCCAAGTATCACATCTCTTATAAAAAAAAAAAAAACTCAATAAAATTAAGTGAAAACCTCTGCAGAGAGGGAACTATATTATCTTAGTATTTATAATCTATTCTTTGTTGTTTTCTCTGCAGTCACAAGTGTTTAGTCTGCTCACTTTAAATTAGTCAGGCACCATTTAACAGTGGCCTCTTTTTGCTGAGTCAATATAAATAAACATTTGCATCCATTTCCTCACAGCAGCTGGGTCCAATTTTTCATCATTACAACTTCTCACACTTGTGCAGCGACGGCTCTGAATTTATAAAACGCAAGACTCACAGCCTACATGTCATTATCAAAAATAACTATTCAATTCAAGCAACTGATCGGAGTCAGAGTGGAGCAGGGGCACTTGAACAAAATGAGTGAAGTTTTAATCGCCCCACTCCACTCACATTCTCTGGTACCTGTGATCCAGACAACACTGTTTGAATGCCCCACCTTGTGTCTGTCAGCAGGGGGAATGTCGTAGTTCTCTGCTCTCAGGTTTGACGCTGCTACAATGAAGTCCATATGGAAATTGGTGTCATCATCCTAGAACACAGAGGTCACACACATCAGCACAGGGACAGACACAGTCAATGGTCCTTGAGAATGATACAGCTAATTAGAGAGGCATATTGATGTAGAATTTGGAGGAGAGGAAGTGTACCTTCTCAAAGTCAACAGGGTTGAGTTTAAATTGGGAAGATGACTCGGGGGCAGGCAGCAGGGTCTTCAGTTCCTCCAGTCTGGAGTCATCTATAACCAAACAACAATCGTCACATATTACCTAAAATCATCTACAATGTCACCTACATGCTGACATCAAGAACATGCAACAGCCCAAATCAATGGTTATAATGTGACAACTCAAAAAATATGATTTTATCCCTGTGCCATTACCATGATAATTCACTAATTTAGAACTTAAGATACTGTGATGTGTGCAGATGTGTCTTACCAACAGAAGCATTGGCGCTCTGCAGCTCCTGATCAGAGACATGGATTTTAACCCCTGACCGGGGGGTGAAGGTCGGCACGTGAACATCCTGTAGGATCTTGGTCACGGCTGCACGGTCGCTGTTGCCAGGCAGGCCGTACGTCTGAGCATACAGGTTGGCCGCTGCCATGATATAATCCATGTGCAGCTCCTGCAGTGGGAAGCACAAGTATTATTGCCAGTGGTCTTGACATTGAGTGAAGGAATTAGCGGTCAAAGGAGTGATGCTTGAAAGACAAAGGATGAGAAACTCACGTTGCTAGTGCTGAACTCTAAGGGGTGAGGACACCTCTTTGGACCAGACCAGAAGGGGGCACCAGAGCTGGTGAGCTGAAAGCAAAGGAAGATAAGGTATCAATACCACATTACCATTACAATAAATCATTCTGACAGGACTAAGTTAAGAAATTTAAGATTTTGTGATTCTTTCATGACTTCATAATTGCTTCCTTTCTTTCTATGAAATTCTGTTCATACAATACAGTTGATGTTTTTTGTCAAGGGTATACTGACAATACCTAGAGGCACAATTTGACTTCAAAATTATACCACTGTGCCCTGAGTGAGGGCAGAGAGGTTCAGATGTGATGCAGAGTGGGTGTTTGGTTCTGTGTTATGCAAACAGTGTCTTGCAGCTGAAGTGTGCAGAAGCATAATTACTTTAGTACAGCCACACATTTGATCTCCTCACACTTGATATATTGTCACATTGTCATGTCTTCTGCTGCACGCTTCAACTACAAAGAAACCTCATGTTGCCAGAAACTGAATACACACTGCTCATCCCTATAATCAGTATGCCTCAGTCAGTCACACACAGCAGAAAAGGTAAGAATGTCAGTGAGTTGTTTTCAAAGTGAATTTTTAAAAATGAGCATTATTTCCTTATTAAAAAAAGATTTTGATGGGACTGTGTCTGAAAACACTGAAATCCAACCCTTGACAAGGCAACAAGCATTCAAAGAAGATCATCACTATGCTGTGGACTGTGTGTACCTGATCTGGAGGGAAGTTGTGCAGTAGCTGGCGGATGTTGTTGCTGTATTGACACTGCCAGTGGTTGCGTGCCCAGGCTACACAGTCGGCCCAGCTGTGAGGGCAGTCTGTGACCAGGCTCTTGTAGACAGCCTCCAGCACCTCCAGGGGCTGAGCTCCAGGGAGTTTCAGAGTACGCTCCATGAACTTTGGATCTCTATAAATGCCAGTAATTTATATGCTGAAGGTCATGGTCCCAATAAGTTAGGTACAAACAAGTGTAATGCAGGGCTGTCACTATCTGTTTAACTATTCAGAATATAATACCATTCCATATACGTATACAGCTAGACTTTGCTGGATATGTTTGTTGAAAATCTGACATAAAACATTGATGCAAGCTTAAAAGTTTGTCTCAACTGTTAAGAGGAATAGTTTCTTATGATCAAACATGCCAAACACAGGCTTAGTTTGCTGAATTATGATTGTCTTTTTCATCTTACCCCATCCATGAACGCATGGCTGTATTTCCTTTGAGAGGTGCCAATATTTCAAGATGCAATTAATATTAGACAAGCTATTAGAAGATAATGCATATTTAGAGATCGCCAAGACCATCTAGTGTTTGAAAAAATCAGGTTTAGTCCAGAAAGGATTATTTGCACTTTGCCAGTTTCAAGAATATAAACACATTTTTTAATTTATTTACTTAGGGCCAGTGCTACTGGCTCTGAGAATTAAAGTCAGAAATGATAGACTTTGGGCTTATTATTGGAAAGAAAACTCATATCCTACCATTAAAATTTCCACACAAAAACAAGAAAAATAAAATACCTACTGTATAGAGGTAAGAACTGTACAAAAATGAACATGGACTATAGAGGAAACTGAAACTGAACTGAAAATAACCTACTTGCATGTTAATTTACACATTTTTTCTGGTCCTGTTGAACAGTTAAGAGAGAAACTGACTCTGATTAAGGTATGTTTCTGACAGTCTACAATTATGTCATGCTGAATGAAAATATGTTATCTTTCTAAGCATGGTGCCATAGCAGCCAACTGTGTTCTTGCTCATGTTGTTCTTGATCATGGTTTCAGCGCTCTCCTCCTGTTCCCTTTCTCTCAACACGTGAGCACATAGCCAGCCAAGATAACTACATCCATATTTGATAAACCAATCCTCCACCTGAGTTTGAGGAGCAGAATTTAACAAAAGACAAGGACTGGCCCAAACCTTTAATAATGGGGAGTCTCATAATGAAATTAATCTGTACTCCACCTCATAACAAAGCCTCAGGCCAGATTTCCAGTGTATATGTCTCATTCAACAAGGGAACAAAGTTATTAATCCAAAATTTGTCAAATGTGACACATAGGTAGTAAAATTATATCTTCCCTCGGATGCACGGGACTGTTAGAGTGAGAACAAACTTAGCTGAACATCAAGACTACTTATGCTTTTAAAATCACAATAAGTTCTTGATAGTAATTTTTTAAAAACAGGAGTTTAACAAAAGTTTGATGAATTTCCTCCAAAAGTGGTTTTATTCAAACTTAATTTTGGGAGAAAGGTGACAGCCCTGGAATGTATTAGTCAGCAAATAAGAAGGTGACTCACGTGAGGTACTGCATGGCATTCTCTGATGGCTGTTTGAAAAGTCCCTCAAACTCATCACGGGCCCACTGAACAGAGGAAGGGATTCAGAATAGATTAATTGCACAGCTATGGCATTTTTACTGGTATTGAATCGCAACAAAGTACTTATATATGTAATAACTAAATATGTCTTTCAGTGTGAGCTGGCAACCTGTTTGTCAAATCATCTACTTTGTGTGTGTCTCTTCTGACCTGTAGTGTGTGTTCAATGGCATTGGGGAAGTTCTTGAGGGTGCAGATGGGGATGGACTTCTCTGGGGGGTCCTGGCTGGAGCTGTAGGACTCTGTGAGGAAGGGGATGACGACCTGCACATTGCCCTTGGTGCCCAGAGTACCAGACTCCAATAGGGGCTTACGGTAATACACACACCGCCGGTCCATGTACATACCTACACATGGGTAAACACACAGGAGGGAGGGGCAGATTTAGAAGGAGCCAAATGGGAGATAAATTGGGACTATAACAGCATCAAATTCCTGAGTCTGGTCTTCTGGGTACAGTCATTCAGTTTTTTTTTGTTTTTTTTTTTTAAAACATATCATGTCTTACGTGCGTCAACATTGTCCAGTGCATTAGCCACTCCGTCCAGGTTTTCAAAGAAGTCGTCGTCGTAGATTCTCTCTGTGTCCGGGCCCACTCTGTTCTGGTGACCTGTGATCTTGATAGATGGGTTCATCTGCTTCACTGCTGCTGCAGCCGTCTCACTCTTCATTTTCTGTTAACATACCAAGACAAAAAATAATATCAATAACCACCTTTCTTTTCAAATATTCAACACTTAAATAAATCAAGACATTAAATGTGATTGATGGGCATTCCTGTCATATATGTTCCTTAACCAATTTTAATCTGACACAACCTCCATAGAATACAACCCAAGCTCCCTGTGCAACTGCATTACGACTTCCTTGAAAGTCAGTTGGTGTTGTTTCTTGACATTTACTGTGCCAGGGATTGTCACAAATTGACATTCCAATAATGATTCCAGCCAGAAGTACATCTTTCGGTGTCTGTCACAAAAGCACAAAAACACAAGACTGACAACTTTTTCTGTTTAACTAGTACATTTAGTAGGGGTCAACAAATATATATATATTTTTTTTTTGTGTGTGGGGGCAAAAACCACACATAGCCAATATTGAACATTTTTAGATTTGCCCACTTTCATTTCAAAGGATTACAAGAATTTAGCATATCAGTCATAATGGTACTGTTGTTGAGGTGGAAACCTGACAAGACATACCCTTTAGACCACTGTGCTAAACAAAAATTCTCCACTGAAACCCATACTAATGTCACAATCTTTTAGGTGAGTTTGAGCTGCATTAGACAGGGCAAGGGAGGTTTATCCCAAGACTGCCACCCTTGACTCTAGCAAGTACAATCATACTGACTGAATGGTCTTTATAATGCTCCTTACACTACTTTAGTGTCTCAATGCCATTCTTGGTTTAGAAAAACTTACTTTACATCTTTCACCTTTCCTAACAACAAAACTGTAATACTGTGTCCTTCATGAAACCTGAGCCATCACAATGTATGTTTCCTTAATCCTCTGCTCTACCACAATGTCAATATTTACCTTAAGTGCACTTGGAAACAATTAAAAAGAAATACGAGCTGGTTCAATAAACAGGAAATCCATCAGAGCACAGCTTGGAGTCATCACAGCCACTCAATCCAAAACAACTTCTGTGCACTACCTCTTTCTTACTATACAGATATAGATGCAAGATGATGATACTGACCGTGACGTCCCAGGGTCTGAAGAGGAACTGTCTGTTGAGGTTGGACTTCTCTATGGTATCCATGTCTGTCACGATCACCTCGCCTTCCCCACCAGCCAGTCCCATCATGGCAAAGTTTTTCAACAGCTCACAGCCAATAGCACCAGCTCCAACCTGGTGTGGTGAAATGTCTTACAATGAGTAGAACTATCTAAGTTCCATGTCTAATAGTAGAATTTACGGAACAGTATCTATTAAGAACAGGAGAAGAATTTCCAAGTATTGAATCACACTGAAACAAGACATATTCATGACAGACAAGTCAGCTAAATGACAGTGAAATCCTCCTCAGCAACAGGAACAGTGAAAGTATTTGAAAGAAAAATATGATTTGCCAACCCACCAGAAAGTAGCGCTGTTTGGCAAGCACGTCCTGCAGCTTGGTGCCAAACACAGCAATCTGGCCATCATAGCGACAGTTCCTCTGGGGGAGAAAGACAGAGACACAGGAAGAGATTAGCACCATCATATGTCACCTGTAGTTGCATTTGTTATCAGTATGAGACGGTGTCTTGCTCTAAGCACTTACAGGGGCACACTCTTCCTCAGTGAGTATGGCTCCTTCCTCTTCAGACAGGCACTCCAGCGCATCAAAGTATAGCCACTGCATTATGGGCATAAATTTTCCTGTGCATGCCTAAAAGAACACCAAGAAGAAAATATTTTAAGAAAGCATGCATGTATGTGACAGGCAAGGAAACAACTAATTTGGCACAGTTTAAAATTACAATTGTAGTAAACAGGCATATAAACATGTCAGAACATGTCTCCAGACAGCACTGACAAAAATACAGCCACTGATAACCCAGTGCCTTGACTTGTACATGTCATCACTAAGTGAGTCAAACACAGTGCTTTATGATAGGCCTACACCTAGATAAGACTGGATCATCGACTCTTGTGTTTAGGAACACAGAAGATACACTGCACACACAGCACCTATACACATTCTTCATATTTGAGCATTATACAAGGCCTGGTAAACAAAATGATGTCAAGTGTTTACCTTCATCACTTCCTGAGCAGCTAGACCTCCAATGAAAGCATTCAGAGGAGCCAGGTCACCAGCAGAGACAAAGGCCATTTTTTTGAGAAGAGCTTCATCCAGCTGCTCCACTTTAGCAGACCCAGTCTGGGCGGAGTTCACTTCCTTAGCCAGTGTTACCAGCTCATCTCCATCAGCCTAGAATACACATATCTCAGCATTAGGGGTGCAAGGATTAAACCCTGCAAAGATAAGGATTGGCTGCAAGATTTGTAACGCGGACCTTGCATATCAGGGGAGCACATCAGTCACAAACAAACATTGGAAAAGAAGGCACATCAGACTTGTGGATGATGCAGACTGAAATAATTAGCCTCTCAGCTAGCTAACATCAGCTATTTCTGGACAGAGTTGAATTGGCTTTTAACCTCTTCCACCTGGGACTTGCCATCCGGACTTGCCGTTGCTGTGCATCAATTATGGATCACCTTCGTTACACTCAAGAAAACGCTACCAAAAATGCGTTTGTGCTGACTCGCATGTTAATTTTGCTCAGGTAAAAATAAAAGTGTGTACAACTAGAAACATTACCGCAATGCAGGTTAACTCTGAACCTGTTTCCAATTAAGAATCTCAGAATATTCGAAACATCTCTCAACAAAATGCAGTCCAGTACAGCAGCACCACTAACTATGAACTCAACGCCAAACATAGAATTGAATGAACACCTCTATTACTGGGACAAAAAGAAAACCTGAGCATTATAAGTATCATAAAAATAAATGTTATGGCAGGGCACTTTTATTGGATTGTATTAGATTATACAGGTGGACCTAATGAAGTGGTCACTGAGTGTATATTGTGTTTATTGTTAGTTAACACATACTAAAACCTCCAAGTAAATTTAAAATCTTGACAGCTGAATAGGAGCCATTTCATAATTGTGCAATTAAATATCCGACTAATATCACCTAATCATTTCAGTAAATGATGACTTGTCAACTTTCAAAATGGTTGTTAGCTGCAGCCCTACACAGCATGTTAACAAAGTACACACAAGCACACAAGAGAATGCAGTAGCTGATTTACTACAATTTTTACCATCTAGGGCTGCATAATTTTTTATTTTTTTTTTAATGTATTTTTGTTGCAAATAATCAAGACTAATAACACATATATTTTGCTAGATATCACAGTATCTAGCAAAATAATCACAATTGGAATTTTAGCTGTAATGATGTTGCCACGCCTTATATCCTGCTAACCTATATGAGGGTTACCTGGCTCCAGGGCTTGGGGAGGTGGCTGTGTTTCTTCTGGAACGCATGGAGAGCCTGGAAGCCAACATGCAGCTGTCCAGGACGCTCAAACTTGGCAAAGTCTGTCATCATGAACTCTGGCTCAGCCATGGACGAAGAGATGGATTTCTGCATAGTAAGGATAAGACAGTAAGACAAACTTAGGTGGCAGCAACACTTTAGTAGTTAACACCAGCAGATAATATGGCGGTACTAATAATTTGGTCATGTCAAAATGATTAATACTCAACAAACAAAACAGTAATTGCAATGTACAATGTGTTCCTTTGCCTCATTAAAGTGGACAATATCCTGGAAACAATTATTATAAAGTATGCTATATGAGGCTATGAGTCACATACAGCTAATGACAGACTGGTTTGACATTAATCAAGACTGAGGGATTTTAACACTGTGAAATCATGAACTGAATTCTAAGTTATTACCCCACTTGTCAATTACTAAGATCCCCTAATTATGTGTTATTTTATGTCATATTTATCACTTTGTTTAGTCACTAATATGGGCTTTACATATAATAATGTAAATGTAAACAGTATTTGTATGTAGCACTAGTTTCAGGAAATGATTCTTACATACAAACTTACAAAGCAAAACTCTTGGACCATTTTCCAAGACTTCGGAAATCTTTTCTCCAAGCATTAAACAGCAGACAGATTACTTACACGTGTTTCCCATTAATATTTATTATAGCTGAGCCAAAAGCATAAAGGCCATGTTTGCAATACAAATGCAAGACTTTCATCTTTACAAATGTACTACTTTGTCACTGTGACACTGTAGCTAGATTAGGAAAATTGCAGCCACTTACAAAAGAAATCTTCTTGGGCATCTTGACCTGGGAAACAATTCCTCCTCTTACATAGTCAGAAAAGCCAGTTGTGTCACAGATGCTGAAGGTATAGGGACCTGGATTGAGACAGCAGACATACCAAGCCATGTCAGGTACAAACAGTCATCAACATATCTGTCTTTTTCTAAAATGGAAATAAATCTTACCGAGAGCCTTGATTTCAACTGGCTGGCAGCCGTTGAGCTCCGTCATACCCTGAACCTCTGTGAAGGTGACAAAGTCTCCACTCTCAAAGCCATGGCGAGCCTCATCCAGACATGTCACTACACCTGCAGTGTCCTGGTAAAACATACAAATAACTAGTCTCACTTCTTCCATTACAAACTCTTCTTAAACAAATCAAGCTTGAGTTATGGAAAATCAAAAACACTGGCATAAATGTAAAGCACAAACCTTGGTTATCATGGAGATCATTGCACTCAGAGGCTGCTCTCCATTGGTGTCATACACCATCATCTCCTCACCAAAGTCACAGAACAGCTGGCTACAAAACAAAATGCACACCAATATTAGATATCAGTGGACAGTTAAGATGTATGCACATCACATGTACTTTATGACAACACGTCTGCAGGCTGCAGTGGGATGTTGTCCAAACAAAGACTTACCCAAACAGGCCCCGTGTGTCAGCAATGACCAACTTGATGCCTTTGCTGTGGCAGAACTCTCCCACATGCTGCTGCTCCTCTAGAGTGGAGTTAGTCAGCACTACCACCTATAGCATAAACACACATTTGAAACATTTTCTGAACATTTGTTTTTTTTTCTTTTCTCTGTATGCTGAGATGAGAAGGGTGGTAGTGCCAAGCCAAGGTGTACCTGGAACTGGGTCAGGTAGTCATCAGTAAGGGCTCCAGTGTAGGCAGCCACAGGGACATAGCTGTTGAGCTCAGCCAAACGAGGCTGACTCACCTCTGCCCTGTTCTTTCCCAAGTCCTCTTCCCGCAGGTAGAACTGATCACACAGACAAATAATGTTAGGGGGGGGTTGTGCAAAAACAGAGGGGAAAAAATCTGGAGTGACTGCCAATACTAGGAAACTGGTGCCAAAAATAGTGATAGAGGGAATTAGAATTCAATAGCAGATTATGTGCCACTTCCTATGATAATTAAAGATGAGTTGCCAGAGCAACAGTAATAGATATAGGTCATTTAAATCAGATGAGACTTTAGGACAAGTTCCAATTGCCAAGATGGAAACAGTCAGGAAAACAGAAGGTTAAATTAAGACTGGCCGACTACACACAGAATTGGCATATGGCTCTCATCACAATGATTTTGCTCTTATTAGGTACAAAAAACAGTCAAAACTAATGGTCTTTGCTGGGCAACTGGGATGAGCACATCTATGCAGTCTACCCACATACTTAGCTGTTTGAAGACATCATTAAAGTAGAAAGAAGTGGATTCTGACTGCTACATTTTAGCCCTAACAGGACTTAGCTCGACTATGACTATGACCCTGGGAAAGGCCACCCACTGCTAAATCCAAGTCAGTCATCATTAGTTCAGGAAGGGTGGGTATTGCACTCATTAGATGGCAACAACGCAATCCAAAGAGTGACACATAACGCTGTTATACTGAACTTTGGAAAATGGTTCAAAGATGCTAACAAAATTTACTGTAATCACGACCTACAGGTACTATTGCAAACCGGTTCCACACACCTGTGAGGAGAGATCTCTCCATTCTGCAACACCCTGGTCATGCACAGTGACACTTTTGACTCCTCCGAGGATGACGTTCTTGGCAATCTCCACTCCAAGCCCTCTCATACCAGAGATGAGGACATTGGAGTTCTGCATGCGCTTCATAGCATCATGGCCCAGCACGTAACTAAAGGAGGGCATAAAGCACCACTGATGTAAATATGCACCGTTCAACAACCAGTGTGTAATAACATCACGTTATCATCTTATTAGTTGTATTATGATTGTGTGTAGCTGTTGTTGTCATCTTCAAGAGCACACCGAGATATATTTCTATCAACTCTGATGTTGAAATTCCAATACATTTCTTGAATACAATGACAATAATGACTGATACTGAATGTGAGAACTCTGCAGTTTGTTCTGATGAGAAAACGGTTCAAGCAACATAAGACTCACAGCTGTCTGGAGTACAGGCCTTCATCAATCTCAGCATCATTGCCATTCTTAGCCATGCCCTGGGAGAGACAGTAGGGATTCATAATCAGTTTGTGTTACAAGTTATAAAAACATTACACCATGCTTGTTGTGAGTCTACTTACGTTGGCAGGTGTGTGGGACAGTTCAGTTCTGACAGAGTTAGAGGAGGAGCAGTGGGATCCCGTCTTCGTCTCTGTTCCTGACAAGCGACGCTTCTTGGACAGCGGCGAGCTGGACATCTGTGCATCAGTACACACACATACAATTAGAATATATTCGCTAGACATTCAAATGCACATCAACTTCCTGCCACACTCAAGCACTTAACTGTTCCCTTTACAACCAATTTACACAACAAAAATTGTGATGCCATGGGCAAAAATTGTGAAAAATTTCAGTGGAATAGCTTTAAACAATGACAAAAGACAAAAACAATCTTAACGTCCTTGTTGGTTATGGTCATTTTCAAAAGCACTGACAATCGCTATAAAAATGCATCGAGAAAAATATCAAAAGAACAGATATAAGAACAGTTTGATGAAAACATAATCTGCTGCTATGGTTAAATTACTCTGAGTATCAGAGCTAAATGCAACCCAATCCTTTTCATGTTGGTGAAGAGAAAGGATTTCTAGTTTAGAGAGCAGCTGGGCTGGATGCAGGCCAAGCAAAAATCTGGTAGAAAACGAAGTGAGCCTAGGAAAAGACATGAATGGCAGCATTATCAGCTCTTTTCATACTCAGAGACAGGGCGGGCTTGTTTATGTTGCGGTATTGTTTATTATATGTAATGACTGCCAACCTCGTTTCAACAAAACAGCTGAATCATTAAAACTTCACTGCGGTAAAGGGTGCAACACTTCACAATGGTTCGCAGGTGTAGACACAAGGACCACGCAAAGCGGGCGGAACTGTCATTGCTTTCAAGCTACAAATGAACGTGCTCATTCGAGATATTTACTAATAAAACCATATATTTCGCTGCACTGTGGGCGCTGATATTATATGTCAAAGCCCGTCACTTAGGGAACTGAAACAGGCCGCACTTTCTAGAACAGATTCCCACCAGACGACGAACAGGATCGGCCACAATTTCCGCATCCGATGCAGCTACCTACGCCCCCCAAAGTCAAACTTATCCGTATTTGAACCCTAAAGTTGATCGTGCACCTTCAAATGCTAAGGACAAAGAGAAGTCGGTCAATCAGTGTCGAGCTATGAACAAAAGTGTGTTGAAATCCGTGTATAATAATGTCCCGAGCAGTCACTGTTCGTCAGAAACGAAAATGAAGGCATAAAAACCGAGAATGATACAGCAAAGCACCAAGCACTCCGATTGCCGCTGTTTGCTCCTATGCCCATCGGAATAGCTACCAACCAAATTTAACGCTTTGCGTGTTAAACACAGAGACATCAAATATCAGTAAACACCACCGAGAGGCCACGGATAAGTAGGCGGCTAATCAGATAAGTAATTTGGCAAGTTGATCAGTGCCCGACACGGTCTCAACATTAATAACTTAGAGGATAGAAAACACCAGACTGTCAGCCTATCCATTAGCAGAGACTCGGCCTAGGCCTTACACCGAGTGCGGAACACAAGTTTACAGGCTAGCTCTATGTTGTAACCCGCTCTCAAAAGATCGCAACAGCTTCATTTCTTTAGCTAATACGCAGCTGTACGTCGGTAAATTTGGTTAAACACCTGACCCGACAATAAAAACGACCCAACTTTATTGCTAAAAGCCACCTCTGCAAATGAAAGACTAGCATTACACTCGTGCTCCATTGATTTGTCTTTCTTACCAATAATCCTTCTTGGTCCCTTCTCAGTGCGAACCACTCCTCTCCTTTGTGTCTAGATGTCAATATTTATGATTGTAAGTTCGCCGATTTAAAATAAAAAGAAACGCGATGCGGGGTAAAATGGTCTTCACTATATTGTCGAGTCACTATCGTTTTACCGAGAGTCCAATGTAATCGCGTTGCTGGCTTTGCGACTGCAGACGGGAACAAAACCAAAATGGCAGATGGGGAGAAGGGGCGGAGTGCCTGACGCATGGACTGAAATATTCAACAGGAAAGGGTGGCTGCGAGCACGCTGCTCGGCTCACTCCTCCGTTCATTGGCTGCGACGCCGAAGCCGATGCACATCCCGCCCCTGTCCAGAAGATGCGTGCCATGTCTCCCTGTACAATGAACCACAGGATCTCCTAACAATAAATGCATTTTTTTTTTTTTAAAAAGAAAAACACAAAGAGCATGACTGGTTTCAGTGCATTATACGACAAGAAAGGGCCGAATGTGAACCACTGCGGGATGGTTATGAACACAAAGTACTGCCTTACGGAGGCTGAAGCAATATCCAATAGGGGTGTCAAATACAAGCGATAATTGCAGCATCTTTGTTTCAGTGACAGCTTAGCGAAAATTCGCTATAGCGGAGAACGAGACAGCATATGCACTGCAAACACTATACTTAGAACAACCTGGTATTTCAGGAGACCACAGCTCTAGTGTTATAGCATCGGTTTATCTCATTGTAACACTGAAGAATAGAATTTGGGCTGAAGATGTGTCTAATCCCCAACTTCGGCCATGCACACGATGTATAAAACGATAAATGGAGCCCACTACTGTTGACAATGATCAGCGAGATTCGCATGCAGTTTAGTTGCTAGCTATGGTGATGCTGAGGCCGGTGGTCCTTCTGCTACACTGAGGTTAGGGGTGAGCATTCCTTGCAGAGGACTAGTATTGGGGGAGGGGGTGCTTGGCAAATGACAAAGGCCCAGGAAAGTGGGCCGCATATTCTTGGGTGCACATGTCGAGGGGATCCCCTAATCTCATCTTCTAACCTTGGAATGCCAAAACACTAATATCCACTAAACTAACAGACTGGGGACGTATGCAAATCAATAACGTCACCCAAGTGCCTACCCAAATTAATAAGCTAAGAGCAAGAAATGAGCTAACATGACGGTGGTAACATTAATTGGCATACCAACTTAACCTTTCGAGAAAGAATTGTTGGTTTGAAACACTGCCAGTTGGTATTAGGTCCTGTAATGTCTTCCTTCCAACATAGAACCCGAGGAATGTTGGTGGCTAGCTTCCATGCTAGCGTTATTAATCACAGAAGGTTAATTAACGTTAGTCTACCGTGCACATCAAATCTACAGTTGCTAACCGTTAAGTGACAGTTGCTTGTTAGCTACCGTTATCCAACGGTGAAACATGGACTGGGTGGGTTAGCTAACATAAACTGACGACAAAATAACGAGCCAATATCGCAGATCAAACGATTGCGTAGTTGCTAGCCTGGGCAGCTAGCTTGCAAGCTATCAAGCCAACCGACTTTTTTTTTCTTCTTGTGCAGCTCAGTTAGCTAACTAGCTAACGTTAGCTAACTAGCTGTGGCTAACATTTCCAATACGTTGGCTTACACAAGTGTGAACAACTTACCACATCCGATATTACTCGGGCTGATTTGTAGTTACAAAAAATACACCTTGTATTTTAACTAAAAAAAAGAACTGACAGCCAAGTTGACAACTCAACACTAGTTGCCTGTGCCAGACTGAGAAGTCTGTAAGGGTGGCGGGCTCTGAGTTTTCCGTGAAGCGCTGGACGACTGCCTGCCCGGGTGTTCCAGCACCGCTTCCCCTCACGCTCACTATTTCAGTTGAAAGCAAAGCAAAGCAGCAACATGTGCACGGTACCGCCACAACCACCGCTTGTACCAGGAGGGGGGACTTACAATTTTTAGTTAATGTATCGATTGTGAGTAAAACCAATTACTTGTCTTATGTATTTAATATAATATCCAAATATTTTAGAAGTTCTGTTCTGTGGTTGTTATGTCTGTTTCAGTTTTTATGTTTTAACTGTTGAAAATCTCGAAAAAAAAATCCACCCCTATGCTTACATGCTAATAGACTAGTCCAAAGCTCACGCAGGGCCACATGGAACTTGTAGGCATGACGGGTTCGTCAAAATGTTGCCGTGAATGATGGTTATTTTTAGCATCGACACCAAAAGCTTAGGCTTGACTTTAGTCTTCATGATATGTCAGACAATTTAATGTTAAAAAAAAGTTCACTGTGTTTTCTGAAGAAATACACAAACATCTTTATTCATTTTTTTTTTTACTTTTATTGAAAGACTTGCAGACAGAGCACTTACACAGGGACACAGGGAAAGTGGATGTCTACACTTGTTCAGGAGAAAAGTACAGAACCTGTGTCACATAGATCCAAAAGCAGAATGAAATTCAGAAAGACATTTTTTTCACGCTTGAAGCAGAGAGGAGCAAATAGACAGTACTGTCCAATTAACAATACCAGCTGAATGCATCAACAAAATTCAAGGAAAATGAATGAAAACAAACCTTCTGGGGAAATGTTTCTGACAAAGCCAGAAGAATAATAAATGTGTGTGTGTGTGTGTGTGTGTGTGTGTGTGTGTGTGTGTGTGTGTGTGTGTGTGCGTGCGTGCGTGCGTGCGTGCGTGCGTGCGTGTGTGTGTGAATATTGCAAACAAAGCCTGCATACAGTATCTTGTATGTAAATATATAGATCTCTCCCCAGCTTTCTTACAGGCGTGGAGCATCTCACAAGACTTTGAGTGACAATACAAGATTACTAAATACACAATATAACAAAACAAATCTCCTGTAGCCAATGGCAAGGCTTTCACTCAATCAGTTCAGTTTCACTTACTGCTGTACAATCGTGTAATGACTTAGAGCTCGTGATTATACAGTGTCACTATGGAGTGAGTGGCTACATAAATAAAAAAGATCAAAAATAAAGACAGGATTAACTGGTCTGACATAAGTAAATAGTAGTTTGGTTGTGGGGCCGTTAACCACATGGGAATATAGACAAAGGATGCGGACTCCATTTGTGTTTATTTACAATCTATAGGGGATAAAGGAATTCATAATTCTCAGCTGCTCACTGTAAAAAATACTTCTTGATAGCTGAGGGTCATATCACACTCTTCCTTGTCCTGCAGATTCAATATTTGTAAACCATGCAGAGTGTTTGGATTCCTGTTTGAGTAGGTCATGTGCGCAATTCAGTTGTGCAAACTGTTCAAAATAATACTCATGATGACAACTGTGTTACAGCGAGATACAGCAGCTATTCCCCCTGCAGTCAAGGGGGTGTTTGGATTCCATAGGCAGATCTCTTGAGAGACTATAAACTGTCATCTCATCATGAATACACAGCCAATCCAAACAACATGGCATGGTTACATTTTGTCTCGTGATCAAGTGGGTTCACTCATATATTTCTGGGTGAGGCAGTGTCTGTATACTCTCAAGTTTAAACTGTAGATAAATCAGATGTTCAAGATGCCGTATATCGCCTCATTCATATCTGCTTCATAGCCCCCTGCCCATCCCAGCTCTGGGCGACTGGCAGGAGCGAGCAGGTGCTCTCTGTCCATCCTTGTCCTCTTGCTCTGCCACGGCTGGTGCTGAGGCCTGTGTGGGCGGGGAAGGTGGAGGGTAGGAGGGAGGAGGGATGGAGAGGTGAGGGAGAGTAGGCAGTGGGGGCCTGGGTGAGGTAGGAAGAGGCGGAGGAGTGGTTGATGGGGCGGCGGTTGAGGTGTGGTGTGAGGCGCGCGTGCGGGACGTGGCAGGTGAGGCGTGTGTGCTCCGGGCACGTGGCGGCTCAGGGGGGCAGTCACTGATTTGCTCCAGCAGCGAGGGCATGTCCCCCTCAATCTTCTCAAGCACGGCAGCCATTTGTTTCTCAATCTGCTCGATCACGCTGTCCATTTGCCAGTCGCTCGTGGTGCTGCTTCCACCCCCACCGTGCTCCAGCCCGGTCCCATACATCCCCACCCCTCCTCCACTCCCATACAGGGAGCTGTATGGACCCCCATAGCTGCCAGCCACACCGAGCCCTACAGCCCCAACATCTGGGTTGTAAGGTGTGGCATGTCGGCCCAAACTAGCTGAGCTGCCTACTGTGTAACAGCCCTGTCCTGTTGTGGGGCCTCCCCTGGCTATGCTAAACTCAGCGCTGTACCTGTCTGTTCTCCTGATATCCCTATCCCTTCTAACTATGGGGCTACCATCACTTCTCAGCCTTACCCCTAGTCCTACATCCACTCCAACCCCAACCCCAGTGCTCACCCCTGGTGCAGGTGACACCCCGGCAGGCCTCTCTGCCACTGCCTCAGGGAGCTGGGTCTGACACCAGCTCCCGTCACTCTCATCCTTTTCCTCCCCTTGAGCAGCTGGCTTCTTCTCAGACGGGATGGCTACAGCGGAGGTGGTGGTGGATGGAGGGCCATGGAGTGTTGCAGCCATCTTACGTTTGCTGGTGCTGGTATCAGGGGAGCCAGATGTGTGTTTCTGTTCGACATTAGGAACTGAGGCAGGGTCTGGCACCTTGGAGGGTTCAGTCGTCACCACTGGGGTTGGTTTGAATTCTGGAGGAAGTTTATTTTGACCCAAATTGGCAGCTATTTTCCTAGTTCCATCACCTACTGCTTTCTTTGCCCCGACCTTATCTGGTTCTCCCTCTGCAGGTTTTGGGGTTGCATTTGGCTGGGTGTATTGAGAGAGAGGCTCTTTAGTGTCTGATGGGGAAATGCCTACAGATGGCCCCACGCACCCTTTTGACTCTTCTTCTGCTTTCATTCCTTCTGCCTTATTCCTTCCCTCCTCCTGGTCCACACCTGCTGGTCTATTTTCAACAGTCACTTCTAATGACACACTGCTTGGTGTCATCCCTCCGTCACTCGCTTCAGTTACTCCCTGAGTCTCACCCTTCGTCCCCTGGGCCTCACCCCCTTCTTCCCCTCCTCCTCCCTCTTCACCCCGCTGCACCTCCGTTGAATTGTCAATCAGCGCCTCTGAATTCCTCAGTCGTTGCATGAAAGTGGTGACACGGATTGCTTTCTGCAAAATAAACATCAAAAAAGAAGGATGGTAAGGGGAAAGAAAATGAGATGCATGCTGCCTTTTTCATAAACACCAGTACTGTGTTGCTTCCTTGAAAAAATACCTGTGACATAATACTAACTTATGGCCAAGCCTTAGTTATAAGCTCTGAGGACAAGCATTTGACAAAAAGCCTGTTAAGGCACCATGGTTATGAATCATCACTACTAAGCACTGAGATGTGATTCTTGTGAAGTGAACAGTACAAATAGACTAGTGCCAGTTATTTACTTCCAGGAGCCTTTGTTAAATTGCGGCCTGGTTAAAAACAACCCACAGACTCATTCTTTCCAAGCTACCCCTTTACTGTTTGTTGATTGGCAAAGGCAGGTGAACAGATAGGTGTAAATCAGCTCTGCAAAGAGAGATGCTTCTTCATGCTTACACTTATCTGACTCCTTTCCATCTACAGCCACTGAAGGGATGGGGAAAAGTGGATGAGCTCAAAAGCTGTTTCTGAATCAGGCCATTGGTTCTCTGGAAGTTGAAACCCATTTTGACACAGATAATATGTCACTGATTACAGTATGGCTTGACTGGGCAGCTTCTGTATGGCTCCAAGTATGACTTGAATGTAACACCGAGGCACAGTATGGGGCAATGAGCCAGGATTCACATAAGAGGAATGACAGAGGGCCGGATAGTCCAAATCACTGCATCTCAATAGTCCACAGTGGCCTCTCTCCCTCATCCCCTTTCCATTTCTCACCCTCCTTATCTACACTAATCTAGAGAACCAGACAGGGAGCAAACAAACACTCCCCCAGTTGTTGATTATTATCTTGCTTTCACTGATCCAGATTCATAGACTAGTGCAGATGAGGAGTCAGAAAGGAGCAGAGCAGGCCACTTGGAACTTCTCAGTCTCATCCAAAGAAGAGAAGTGGGGCAGAGCGGATGGATCTCTTCTGGGACAGGCGGAGTGACAGTGGGTAGCACCAGAGCTTATGAAGAGACCCTTACCAGCCCAGCATGATCAACACATTTTGATATTCTCTATGGCAAACTGAATTGTAACTTGAAATGGGTTATTTATTTATTTTTTTTCTCTATATGGCAAGGATGTTGATTAGATGACTGGTTACTGACTAGTTTGCCAGTTCTCCTCAAAAACCTCTTTTCAATTCAAGAGGCTAATTGGCTCTGCGTATTGAGTCATGCCAGACTGAATGTGAGTTTCAACCCATGCTCTGTCCTCCCACTCTCCCACACAGTGAGCTACAATACCTTCAACTCCTGGGAACCACATGGAGGAAGAGAGAAGAGGGTTATAGCTGTTACTGATGCAGTTAGGTCAGAGTTATCATGTCGATTTCCCCCTACTGGTGTTCATCATCCATATCCACATCATCATGATCATCATTATCACCGTCACTTCCATTACCACCATTAAAGAAACATCAAAAATGTAATCTTTTGCTACTTTAAAACGCATCTCTGCTGAGTCGCACACTACATCAGAAGAACATTATGTGCACTTATCATTACAAATAAAGCAGTTATCATTGGTGACATGTTCACTGTAACTGTTTTTTAATTATTCTCCTGCACCCTGACAAAAAAAGAGAGTGAGAGAGAATTCCTACCCGCCATTTGGCCTTAGCAAAGTTCTTTTCAAACTGGGCACACACACCATCTTTTAGGTTCTTCTCTGATGCACCATTCCCTGCAATCCTAACACAAGAAATATACAACATAAAAGTAAGCATATGCCCAATAGATGTGAATGAAAATGCTCTTGTGCTTGTCTGTGTGTGTGTGCGTGCGTGTATGTGCGTGTGTGTGTATGTGTATATGTGTGCACATGCTTACCACTCATGCCAAAGTGCATCTTGTGCTGTGATTCTCAGCATTTGGTCAACCTCCATAAGTCGACACACAAGCTCTTTAGCTGAAAGCGGAAGAGCAATAACAAATCAATTAAAGGGGCATTAAGTCATTTATGACTTTTATTGATCTTTGTTAGCCATCATAATATTGCAACAATATTAACAAGAAGCAATAATCCAGGCCAGACACTGAGTTTTGAAAGCCAGAAATCTTAGCACTTAAAATAATTACTGTGTCGTTGATACTGATTAATACTATAGTACTGAACAGCATATAGTGATTTTGTGCAATGCCACAGCAAATTCTTACTTACAACACATTTAAATTGAAGCACAACACAACAGGCAATCAAATATAACTCTTATACAAATATAAATTGTGTCGTGTAAGGCTCTTATATGCTGCCACTGAAATTTCAACTGGGTATTTGTTGCCATCGAGTGGTGGAGCTGTGTACCTGCAGGTGAAATGTCATCCCAGTATGGAGAATCAAACTCAAACTCTCCAGCAACAATGCGACAGAATATGATGCGATTATGTAAATCTGTGTTCTCCTCCTCCGTCTCATCATAGAAAGGGGGGTTGCCTGATAGGCTGCAGGAGACAGTAAAGCAAAAAACACATAAGGAGAGAGAGATCGATTAAGTTAATGCGAAGCAGTTGTGTTATGTAAAGCAAACAATGTCAGGATTCAGCTCATAATTGGATATTGAGTTAGTTTTTTAAAATTATTATTATTGTCCTTATTATTGCAACTTTGATATGGAATGATGGAAACTCACAGGATGTACATAATGACACCCACAGCCCAGCAGTCCACAGGACGACCATACCGGTGGCGAGCCACCACCTCAGGAGCTGAGAGAGAGACAGAGATGGGGAGGAAAAAAACATAGATTAAGAGATGGATAGAGAGAGATAGAGATATTGAGAAAGAGATTGGGGCACAGATAGAGAACAAAATCTGAAATATTGATGGACAAGTGTGAGGCACTTAGTACTGCCACCCAGTAAGTCATTATGTGCCACAATCTGACACACAATAAAAGAAAAAAGTTGTTTCCATACGATCAGCTTGCACTACTACATTTCCTTTTATTCTATTACAGAGTGTACTCTTATATTTAATGTTTACATGAATCTAATCTTTATTTTGCACAGTCAATTTTTATTATTATCATTATTGTGATTGTCTCTTTTGATTTGAATGGATCTAATTGATCATGTTAATGGTATCATTACATATTAACAACTAAAGTTTTTGCATTACATACTGAACCGAACTGAACAGAACTACAATAAATTGAACTGAACTGAACTTAACTGAGCTTAACTGAGGGAAAGAGAGATTGAGAGTTTACAAAGGCTTAGGCTTTCAAACCATTATGCCACATTCATCATCCTAGCCTACATATACGAGAGCACTCTTTTTCAATCTCTGTCTCTTTCTCATTCCTTTCCTGTCAGGGCCTCTGTTCCCTTTCCTTATTTATTTGTCTAATTACTCAACTAAGCGTTATGAATAACTGCGCTGGCCTTTCACCGGAGAGAACTGGGCCAGAGCATAGCTCTGCACTCTCACTTGCCCTTGCGTGAACCTCAGCGGGAGACACACACTACACAAGAGATGAGAGGAGATGAAAAGAGAGGAAGAGTGGGAGGAGGAGGAGGTGGAGGAGGAGGAGGGGTGGAATGGGTGCTTTCAATTCTATGTTTTTTATTACCATTTTTCCCCTTCTAACAATTTATCTTTTGAAGACTATCATCTTGAAAAGCTCGATGCTGTATAGAACCCTTCAAAGGTAAAGTTGTTTTGCCCATATAGTCACAACAGGAGGCAAAGGGAAAAGTATAAGATGGTAAAAGAGAAAGACAGAGAGGGGGGAGACAGAGAGAGAGAGAGAGAGAGAGAGACAGAGAGGGAGAGAGAGACAGACAGACAGACAGACAGACAGACGTAGCAGTATAGACATTAAAACAGTAAAAGACAGAAAGAGAGACTGAAATACCCTACCAAGGTATTCTGGTGTTCCACAAGGCTCTGTGATAGAACCGTTCTCAAACTTGGACAGGTAGAAGTCTCGCAGAACCACTTTGTTATGGTTGTTTTCTGTGTAATACATCAGGTTCTCCAGCTACACAAAATGAGAGATTGGATAAGTATTTTCCTGTGCACATACACACTCATAAGGTTCCCAAAATGCCTTCAAGGGATGTATGAGTATGCACTGACCTTCACAGTTGATATTGTCTGATTATTCCACCTAAATTTGGCTCTGTGTGCCAGGTTTGTTTTACTCCAGTGGATAAAAAAGTGCCTGATGACTATAAACCATCAACTAGTGTTGCAGGGTCATAATGGATTTTACAAATAATGGGCCACCAGACTTACAGACACAGTAAGAGAAAATAATGAGTGTTGTAGATAATCAGGTGTCATTATTTCTCAACACTGAAGAGTACAGAAAGAGAATGGCCAGTGACCAAGACAGCATCCTGACTTTTCGTTCTGCATCCTGTATTACTTCTGCACTGATCTGAAAGTGTAAAAGTGAGAGCCGACTGATTTATTCCTGTTGTTTCCAAGAGAATTACTGGAGTCCCTTGACTGTAAGACCTAGGGAGGTGCCAATTTCTACCAGTAGGGGGAGTATGAAGCCTTAGAGATCTTCTAATTCCAGCCTGATGAGTTGATGATGAGGGCAAAAGATATGAATCTTTGTGTGTATGTGTGTATTTGTGTGTGTATCACTGGAGATTGCATTAAGCTATAAAGACAGTGTTTACTCCCTTGCTAAAAACGTTATCGGATGTTGAGTCATTAACTGAGATGGCAGCACGATGCTTTTATGTGTCTCCATAGAGATTCTGTTGACCAAATACTTAAAATTGCTTTCTGGGGTGAGATAGGAAGGAAGCCATTCCCAGATATATCTCATTTAAATCATTCCTTTATTTCGCTCTTTGTGTCTTGCAGCTTGCAGCTAAATTACCAGTCTTCTTCTTCCTCTTGTTTTATGGGTATTAATCATGCACACTGGCACACACGCCATAAAGGCAGATAGCAAACACACAAAAACACAAGAGAGAGAGAGGAAATACACCTTCAGGTTCCTGTGAACTATGTTGAGGGAGTGTAAGTACGCCACAGCCTCCAGGACTTGTCTGATAACATTGGAGGCATCTCTCTCTGTGTAGTTCCCTTGGTCCAGAATCCAGTCAAATACATCTCCTCCTGTGGCACTGGAAAATGCATGTGCGCGCGCACACCCACACCCACGAACACACACACAGACAAACGCACATCAAGACAAATTTTCTCATATAAATGAAAGAAAGGTTAAGGTTACTGCAATCTATGGACATGTTACAGCACACTAAATCAATTTAAGGTAGTAACACGCTTATTAAAACTGCTGCTGTTGGCCTGAAGCAAACCTTGCTGAGCAATTAAAAACTAGACTATGGGTCATTTCTCTGGATGACTTGATTAACTTTGGTACAGAGTGTAAATGATTGGTGTGATCATCGAGAACCGCCCTTAGCAGGAGGACTATATTGACTAGCGTTGGCCACGAAGGACCCATACACAGGCACAAATATCAACACAAACACATACACACACACGCTGTCACTGGCACAGGGAGATGACCGCATTGATTTGAGTGCACAGTCTCACATACGCACATATAAATACTCTTTTCACTCAGGCTACACCAACATTATTGCTGCAAAATAAAGTTGCAAATACTGAAAAGTGCACTTGTGCTACAGTCACAAGTGGTGTGTGGGTCAGGTGTACTCTGGTGTATCGATCCGGAGCTCTCTGCCGAGACCCTCTCATGGCAAAGCAGCGCTTTAGGAGCGCTGAGTAATGTGGAGAGTTACTCAGAGCAAACACCTCATCAAATCCAACACCTTCCTATGCTGCTGAGGGGAGCAACAGAGCACACAGTAATAAGAGGACAGATTCAACTCCATGGATGTGTATGTGTGTGAGGGTACATGAAGGCACACACACAATTAAGTGGATATTTGCCTACACACACACACACACACACACAGCAAAAATAGACCGACACACGGGCACATAGCTGCTCACAGAAGGACAATAAACAGCGAGGCAGTGACGGAGACACTCACAGTTCCTGGATAATGAAGTATTCTTTTCGGGTCTCAAATGTGTCTATCAGCTGGAGGATGTTTGGGTGATCGACCCTGAGAAAGGAAAAAAAAAAGGATTCACAGACTGCATCAGTCAAGATTCCTACATGTAATGAAAGGCTGTGTTTGACTAGTCTCATACACACAAAAAGATGGTGTGCGCTTAAGGCTTAAGCCCCGTCTGCCGAATAGATACTTCATAAGCAGCATAAGGCAGAAGTAATACCTGAGCTTGGGTTGTTAGCAAGAATTATTACATGGACCGTATGAATGGGAGCAATAACGACATTTAAAATGAAGTCAAAAATCATTCTCTCTCTCTCTCTCGCTCTCTCTCTCACTGCCCCCATCCCTCCATACATCCATCTGTCCACAAACCGACTGACTGCATACATTTTCAGGATCATGATCTCGTTCTTGGCAGCCTTGCGGACTTTCCTGCCATCTTTCTTCAGGAATTTCTTACAGACAAACACCTTTTCCGTCTGTCTGTCCTTTGCCAGGCACAGCTCACAGAACTCCTTCCTACGCAGGAAGGAAGAGAAAATATCATAGATAGATAGACAGATAGATAGATAATTAGATAGAAAAAAAAAGGAAATGCAGAAAAGATAAATATTAGAAGAAAGAGACGCGGACACGTGTTAGAGAATCAGGGTGCATAAAAAGAGCGGGGGGGCAGAAAACATGATGAATCTGGGCAGAGCTGATCATATCTGAGAATATGACCCAAGAAAACACAGCACAGTGTTCAAATTAGGGAGACAGAGTACACTGAATGCTTTGGTGAACTGCAGTGAAAACAGTTTTAGAATTAGAATAGCCCTGTTGGACCCAAAACAGCTCATAGTAGCAGCCGTAATAGATAAATAAAGGCAGATTAAATAGAAGGGCTGTAAATAAAAATTCAGAAATGGGACTATTGGTGCCATTTGAGGGGCATCGTCTGGTTTTCCGGCTGGTTCTGCCTGAGGGGGATACACCCAAATGGATGCTGAGACATTTGTTTGATGCCAATTTCAACTGCAACTTTTCACAGGAAATCCTTCATGCCCATTTAATACCATCACAGAAAATCCAAGGGCTTCCAAAGTACCAGCTGTAAATCTATCTAGTTCTAAATACCTTGAATAGTAAGTGTTCAAATTAAGCACATTGGAAAGGTAAATAATACTTAACATGAATTTAAATACAGAGTAATACCATTACGTCAGCCTTCCTTCTCACTGTAAAATCAAGATGGCTACACATATGTGTGTGTTCTTAATTCTGTGTTAAAATATGTGGTATGTGTTATATAAAAGATGAGCAGAAAGCTCTGAGGCCAGATGTTGGTGTTGCCATATGGCCTCTTACACTGATCTGTATATATGTGTGTGTGTGTGTGTGTGTGTGTGTGTGTGTGTGTGTGTGTGTGTGTGTGTGTGTGTGTGTGTG
>OMLB01047991.1:2146-13114 GCA_900302555.1 Myripristis jacobus | reverse complement strand
ATCACAGGCATTCATCAGGGTGGGCGATGATTACTTAGCTCTTGGCACACCTACAGAACATATTTTTGAACACCATGGGCAGTGCCTCAGCAGGACAAAAACTGTTTTGTCTCTGAAAATCCACCAAAACATATAATAACACTAAATCAGCCCATCCCAAGAATTGAATTGGTGTAATATAACATATGTATTGATTGTTGTTGTGTATTTGTCTGTGTGCACCCTCGCAGGCTGCCAGCTGAATTGGATTGAATTGCAGACATGAATAGTTAAAAACTGGGACTTTTTATTGTCAGGTATACAGATATTTGCTGGAAGTCGGGACACCCAGCTTGAAACTGAGATAATCCCATACAAACGGGGATGCCTGGGATGTCAACATACACATGACCTTTCTTGTAGCTCCACCATCAGACCGAACATGCAATTTATGAACATGATAAATACCATTTAGTCAAATCTTTCCACTTTAACATCAAGCTAAGATTTAAAATACTGTACATGGTCTACAGTTAAAGTCTCTGTGTTTAAAAAACAAAAGGGAAAAAAATGCATTTTTCACTATTAAAGAGGCCTTTTTCCGATTGATTCCTATGTACATTTTACACTACAGATTTTTTTTAACATTTCAAAACCCCTAGAGTTTTGAATTCCTTTTCAAGAATGAAAAGGAAACACAAAATCAACAATGATGTCAGCAGCGATGTGAAATGAGAGCAACAGAGACTGAAAGCCTGGTCTATATAGGATCAAAGCCTGGCAAGTGGATTAATGATGTGTAAATGTGTCAGTACCCTATATAACTGCAGAGTGTTGGTGAAAAAGACTAAGCGTGCTCAGCCAAAATTCCCTGGACGAATACAGAAAAAACTGTAATAATGCATGGATTTTGGCGTGAAAGCAAGACATCCAGAAAGGACGATCACCTTTTGGTTTGGAGGGTGAAAACTAGACTGGTCCTAGTCAATTCCAAATTCCTGTTCATGTCAGTTCTGAGGATGTATTTATTTTTAGCAATCATCAGCATGCATGACTGAATCCCGCAAATCTGATGTTCAACTTTTGTTTAGCAGGTTTAAACCAGTATTATGAGGACAGACAAATGCAGAATCCTCAAGCGCTGAGGCAGCACTTAAAATACTCTTCCTAGACGTTGTTCTGTCGTTGGATTAGGTAATTCCATATTTTTTGAATGCCTTACCATCAATCTGCAATTTTGAGCTCTTGAAAGGACCCGTGTGGGGACATCAGTGAATGCTCTAGCAGTTGCCTTTGCACAAGGTGAAGCACCCGGAAATACTCTGATTTCTACCTATTCAATTTCTATGGCTCTGCCGTTAATATATTTTTTTTTAATTGGCAACTTTTTTTGCACCAGTTTAGGCTGTAAAGAAAATTCTACCACACATTATCAACACACAATCACTGTGCAATGAGAGTTGTTGTTTTGTTTTTGTGTTTTGTTGCATCCTATTGTTTAATATTGTTTTTATATTGCTTCCCGTATTGATTTTAAAGCATTTTTTCTTTTGCACTATTTAATTGTGTTTTTATACTTAACTTTTTTTGCACTGTTTGCACCATTGATAAGGTCAGAGTGAAACTTTTTTTTTTTTTCGATTCTCTGTATATCTGGCACATAACTGCAGAACTGACAATAAAGCATCTTGAATCTTGAATCTTGAATCAAACTTTATTAATTTAACAATCTGAGTGGATTCAGTTGGTTATTATTAAGAATGTTAGCCGGGGGGAAGTCCACCTCAATGACAGATGTGATTAGTCACAATGAAGTAATGTTGCTGCTAAAGCCAGCTGCTGAGAAAGATGGCCAATACAGATGGTTAGCCAGTGGCATTTGCATAAATTGTGCTTACACTGCTTTGGTGAATACTGTAAACAGCCCACATGAAGCTTCATTTCGAGCGCCTGCCTTTCTTGTTTTGTTATTGGTTCTAATCAATTCAACCTCCCCCTGAGAGGGAGTGGGCAGTGCTCTCACATTCATGCCTGGAAATTTATTTGACAATAAAAGTTCCATTAAGAATCAGCGGTCTCTGACGTGATTGATGTTTTTTTTTCTCGCAGGTGACAGATTAGTTGTCTTCGGTGTTGAAGGGGACATGTGTCCCCCCCGTGTGCGACACCGCTGCTTTCAGGTGTCTGAACAGCTCAGTGGGAAACACACTCATCTATCGTTCATCAAAGGACAGCCAATGTCACCGCAGACATTCTCATAGACAAATAAAGGCTTCAATTCCACATTTGTGCTCACCAGGATGGCAACCGAAATGAAGCAAAGGGGAGCTCACACACATGAGTAGCGACGTCCTCCAGAATTCATCATTTCCTTCCCCGAGGGGACCGGGGAGGGGAGTGATGAGCGAGAAAAACAACAGCACTAAAACTTTTTTTCTTATCTTGATAATGGCTTTCGCTCGTTTAAAGGTGTCTGTATGATTTATAGAAAACACTCTCCCAGCAGGTCTCTCTCTCTCACTCTCTCTCTCTCTCTCTCTCTCTCTCTCTCGCTCACTTGCTCTCTCCATTGCCTGAAGAGCCACTGTGGCAGCCTGACCAGTGGAATCACAGAAATCACTTTGATAATGGCCATAGATAGACAATAAACAAACAGGAAATGCAGCATTTTTTTTTTATCCCTTTGCTTATGTTTTCAAAATGTGACAGTTGTCCTCTGTACTAACAATTTATCAATATTAACAGGGAATCATGGTGTTTTGTTTAACGATATCATGTGTAGGTTACCTCTCCATATACATATATGGTTAAATTAATTGTGGTAATGACCTAATCTCCACCCTCATCTTATTTCTGTTGATTTCTTTGCTAATTTATTTCTTTTATTATTTCATCATCTGCATTCCCTTATGAAACAAAAATATATTGCAGTATATTGGAAAATATCATGTGGTCTATTAGATAATACATTTCCATATGGGAGCTAGTCTTTATATTTTCCAATATATTGCAATATCTGAAATGTGCAATTACTTATGTATTATTCCATATATTGAAATATATTGAAGCAATATATATGTAAATATATTGCATTATAAGTGTTTCACCAATATATTATTCCATGTATTGCTAAGACATTTTCAAATACATAACATATTTAAATATATTGTAATTCCATATATTAAATGTAATGTATTGTTATATATTGTAATATATTTCATGTAATATATTGGTAAATATATTTTCTTTCTGTAAGGGTTGCTTTTGCATTACTGTGATTGTCCTGTGATGCTGGTTGGGAAGGGTAAAGGATGCTTGGGAAGACTCAGCCTGACTCAACAGTTAGCATGTGGAGCATCCAGCCAGCATCCAGCACTCAGTAACACTGAGAGGAAGAAGCACCACTACTGTCCTCAGAACAGCTGACATAATATCAATGCCATGCCAGTATGTTCATATAACCCTCATTTACTTTATTCCTATCGATATCTATTGATCTTTACTGTGTTATATTGCTATTTGATGACCGTTGTGGTTCTCACTGCTACGGGTATACCAGCATGCATTTCATGGTGCTTGGGATGCTGAAACATAATTATTATACTATTTTTACACAGCACAGGGAAGAGTTTGAGCTCCTCATTGCCTGGATGGAACAACTCCCACTTAATGTGTTGTCCGGCCCAGAGCTGAGAGCACGGTCAGCATGGTGTTCGCCTGCAGAAACTGTTACTTCCTGTACTTTTCTGGCACTCTCCATTGTGCTATGCACTAAAATAACAAGTAAACATGCTGTCCCCCACCAATGGTGCAATGTAGCCACACGTCACAGTATCAATATAATATTGATTATTTTGTAAGCAATCCCTACTTCATAGCCATATTTTTTTCCTAACCCACTGCATCTATTTTCATTTGAATGTTGAAACTCCTAACTTATTCCAGTGATTATAATTGCAATGTGTTGGATTTCTCATACATATGTTGTCATACTATTGAGATACCGTATTATGTACTAGTGTTCCCAGATCCCAAATCATATACAGTCATCCCAAATATCCCTGCTGCTGTAATGGTTAGGTAAAGGTCAAAATGTGGACAATAAATAAGTAAAAACACTTTTGGAGAAACATATAATACACTGTGACTCAATGTTGTGTCTGGCTGCACTCTGGGCATTACAAACAGTTAATCCACATGTTTCAGTCACTGGAGCCGCCTTTGATTAACTTAACCACAAGCAGAAGTGACAACGAGGAGTGTGATCACATTGACTCAGCATTTTTCCATGCAGTTCATGTTGAGGAGTGTTGCGTTTCCAATCGATTCCCCTCGATTCCCGATCGATGCAGAGGGCTGGCACTTCCTCGGGACGCACATTAAATATTTACATGTCCAAACCTATTTGGCATGACATTGAGTGAGGGATCCATTGACATGACTTAGCACTACACTCTCTGACAAACGGTGAAAAGTGCCCTCGGTTATACGAACCCTGTTATAGACCCTGGATCAGCTTACCTAATCCTGCTGTGCAGAAATAGGTCTTTATCTGACCCAATCCTGTCCTGTCTAATGCTGAGACAGGCCTCGCAGGCTGCACATGCAGGTGGCCCCTGACTCACCACTACCTGAGACACAAGATTATAGAATGCTTGGGCATCTCAGGTATCAGGTATTAATAATTTTCCACATTTCAAACAAAGAAATGTCCATTTTGTATCTTTCTGTTGCTGGTTGATGTAACACAATAGTGATTAGTCAGAAGAGGATTTGCAGTTGCATAACAAATTTTGCCAATCTCACAAATCTTGCACCAAAAAAGAGGCCCACTGGAGAGTTAGCTGTGTGCACACAGTGCCTGAATATAGATCAGTCAGGCAAAGGAAATGCCAGATAAATATTGTGGAGTGGAGAACGGCTGTTGCCAGAGCCATACCGTCAGTGTTATTTCCCCTACCTTTTATCCAGCCATTGGTTTCCATTCATTCCACTATGATATGAAAATGAACTTTCAAAGACTTCAGACTTTCTTCACTCCAGTATTTCATCACCGTAATAAAGTTGCCCACATTAGTTTCCCTACAAGCAGCAGGTCTGTCCAGGGAGAAGGAGACAGCCACAGCCAGTTATCACTTCCATGGTTTATGAATGTTGACCAATTTGTTATCAGCAGAGGCAGAAAATTACAAGGTGGATGTTCCAGCTAAATATTCATGTTTAAAAATCAAGGGATTTTGATTATATGTTGTGAAACCTTTAGTACCCACATATGACTCGCAAAATGGTTTCTTGCCATGTAAAATGTGGGGAAACTGTAGTATATGGGCCAAACTTTAATACTGTTTTCCTAAATCAGATCCTAACCTCAGTTACCATGGTTACCAAAGAGTTAAGATAGGATTTGCAGAAACAGTTTGGAAGTTTCTGGTCCCTGATGATGTAAATAGTAGAATGGACTAGTCAGAATGAGCAGAGATAGTGGTAAAAGAACGGTACGCACAGAACCTCAAACCTCAGCAGCAGAAAATCCACGGATAATCCCTTATGGAAAGAAAATATATTTACCAATATATAACATGAAATATATTACAATATATTATTTTTTAATATATGGAATTACAATATATTTAAATATGTTATGTAGTTGAAAATGTCTTAGCAATACATGGGATATATTGGTGAAACACATATAATGCAATATATTTATATATATTGCATCAATATATTTTAATATATGGGATAATACATAAGTAATTGCGCATTTCAGATATTGCAATATATTGGAAAATATGAAGACTAGTTCCCATATATGGAAATGTATTATCTAATAGATCACATGATATTTTCCAATATACGGCAATATATTTTTGTTTCGTAAGGGAAGAGGTCACCTTACATGCCATACTGTTTGACTGATAGGTCATCTGTAGGTACTGCAGAGAGAAAATGCCACAGCAATGATTACTTAGACCAAAGATGAATAAAAAGGAATGAGGAATTGACAATTACCAATGAAACTAATCATTTCAGTACACTTCAGGAGGCACTGCATGAAATCATGCAGAGTCTCATCTTAGATTTGAAGCGTATTTCTGAGATAAAACCGAATGTCTTTTCTCCTCATGGGCTGCCAACAGGTGTCTCTCAATCCATTCCTCCTGATCAGCATGAAAGCTGTGCAGACGGCTGTCTTCCTGGCGATGAGGATAATGATTGGCACTTGAAGCGCTCTCTTTTATCCCGGGATCAGAGCGGAAGACATAGAGGAGGAAGACATGACTGCGGACCTACCTGAACCACATCATCACACGTTCTGAAGAATACCAATTATTGCTCACTGTTGAGGGAATAAATCATCTAGACCTTTCACAGCATAAATCACAGCACAGCGAAAGAACTGTGCTTACCATTGATTTGTCTTTATTAAAGGCAGAGTACGTAGATTTCAAGATACCTGTCCGTGTTGCACTACCAGTCAGATAGTGAGAAATGCAAACTGAAAGTCCTCTATGTTGGGAAGTATAAAATGAGCTCATTGCAGATAGAAAAAAAAAATGTTACTGGTCAAATGATTTGGCATGTCTCTGCTTTATGTAATATCATTGACTTTGAGAAAAAATTGAATCATTAATATGTATAAGCTGAAAGGGCATCATGCTTTTTACAGCATATTTAAAAAGATGTATCAAATGACTTCGTATTTTTCACTGACCTCAGAAAGCATGAATCATGTGACATCACCAACTCTACACCTGTGTCATTTAACTTGTGGATGAATCTTACTTGTTGTGACACCTTGATAAAGGCAAAAATGCCAAAACATGTTGGTGACTGATCGAAATAAATAACATCCTGTATATGGACAGAAGCGTGCGGCCTTCCTATATTTGATGCTGAGAAAAACCACCTGATGGGGAAAAAACGTAATGAAACTTTTATGATCCCTTTGGGGAATTGAACCAGTAGCAAATCGCTGTAGAATACATCAAAGAAGAAAAGGATATAAATAGGACTAGCAGTGCCTTACTTAATGGAGGTTAAAAAAAAAACTACAATTCTAACAGTCAAATAAGTAAAGATGTACTGTAAGAGCGGAAATATGCAAAACCGTCTGGAATCCAGCATTAACAGATGAGTAAGAATTGTTAAACTTCATCATCATTTAATTCCTTGGAAATGATCCCAATTTGCAAATATGTAAGACTGACTATTGTAATCTTAAATCTTGCGCTCACCATAGCACCTCCACACGCAGTTGAGCCTATTAAACAGTTCAGTCCTAAACCAGTCATTAAAGCTAAATTTACCTTTGCTGGAGTGTTTTTTGGTTACCTGGACGTGATATGAGTCTACATGGTGGTGAAATATTATCACTGGTTGCTCTGTGCTCCCGTGGGCTAAACCACAATACTGGAGATGTGTCCCTCTAGTCACTTTAATAGTGCAACAAAACAGTTCCCAAAATAACGCTTTCAGCACATAGACAAATCCGATAATGCAAATATAAATAACAAGTCCTAGTACTGATTTTTGTGAGTGAAATTACAAGTATTTGTGTGCTATCGCATTGTTTCTTCTTAGTGCAAGGTTACGATACAGACGTTACCGACAGATCCACTTTCCAATTCAAATAAGAAAATAATAAGAAAATAATAAGAAAATAATAAGTAAATAGACGTTGGGTTTTCTATTAAATTGAATACCGGGCTGTTTTTTTTAAATTTTTGCATCATCCACTCTGGCTGTGCTCATTTGTGCGCCACAGGTGTTTTGTGGCCTGTTGTGCTGCACGATGGGAGTGAATGGAGTATTCTGGATTAGCAGCCCAGGGTACCCACGTAACTATACAGTCCAATTTTGCTTTAAATTTCCAATTTGGGTCCCTGGGAATGCAGGTCATCAAATGTAAGTCTGTCCTAATGCGTGTCTATTTCTGGTCTCCAACATGGAAAAGTTTGAGAAAGCAAGTCCCTGGTACTCTAGAAAGGACTCATCCGTCAGCAGGTGAGAGGAGAGAGAGCCCTCTGCAGCCTGAACCGACTCCAAACTAAACTTTTCCATTCATGTTACCTGGAGCTCATCAGCCAGCTCACTTTCAGTCTGCTCATTCCTGGAATTGAACACGTGCAGCAAAGAAAAAGCTGTCTATGATTGTGAATGTGCAATTATCTGCTTTTTTTTTTTTTCATTTTCTGTGATCAAGCGTGTCTGGGCAAATGGTGGCGGAGCTTATACAGCTGACAGGATCACAAGGGATTCTGTCAGCGATCGCTATTTGTCTGTATGCAGCATGAAATCCCTAATCTGTGATCTGTGTATTCCTCTAGAATGAAGGGACTCCATTCATCCAGTTCTTTGTAAACGTGTTTGTCTTCACCATTTGTCTCTAGCATTTCCTTAGCTTTTTTTTGGCGAGTGTTTGTTGGTTTTATTTCTTATTACTATCAATGCTGTTTTTTTATTCTGATATGCAAGTGCTTATGCGTGTCTATATATGTATGTGCATGTATATATGTATATGTGTGTGTGTGTGTGTGTGTTTTTAGTGTGCAGCACTAAACTAATAATGTTGACAAAAACGAAATTGATCATTAGTGATGAAATGATCGTCTTCCAGTCAATAATCAGCTCCCAGTCTATTGTTACAATCAGTGGCTCTCAGGAGCTCCAGTATGGCTACCAGAGGGTGTTTTATGTCACTCCAATAGAAACATAACATATATCTAGACAGACACACACATTTATAAAGGCAATCTGGAATCCTCCTGATTTGCATGTCTTGGGAACATCCCAGTGTCCCAGTGGGAATGTCTCGGGAGGATAACCTGGGGCAAGCAGGGAAAACACGCAAAGTCCTCGCAGAAAGACCCTGAAATCAAACCCCCAGCGCTCTGCCTGTGTATAGTCACGCAGCAGTAACCACTGTGCTACCATTCTTACAGTGTGGTGTAACTATACCGGAGAGAAAAACAGCCTAATTGGCATGTGGAGAGTGAGCATGTACACACGGAGCTGCTGTGTCTCAGTCCAGAATGTCATCAGGACCTTGAGATTACAACGGAAAATCAATTACAGGTCGTAATGCAGAGCGGCAGGGAGGGGAGACGGTGCTACTCGGAGCTCCAAATTGGCTGCCGGGGCTGAGGGGCCAGCTGCTTGACTTTTCAACTGATTGCCCCTGGCAGAGGTCAGCGCCACTCTCAAAACATTTAAATCCAAACAACAGGGCGACTGATTGCAAGTGATCACTGGACTCTCCCTCTCTTGCCCTCTGCTGCATTGCCACCAGTATTTACTCCAGTGGAAAAGGCTACATCTGTAAGACACAAAATCACCGCTCGCTGTGGCCAGAGTAATCCACTGTGATTTTATTTTCTGTGGGGCAACATTTGGACATATGGCGCTTAACCCCTTAAAGGACCATACCGGTGATTCTGATTGTTGGGCCTGTTTATTACAGTTTCCCCACATTTTGCACCGCAAAAACCTATTTTGCAAATCATGAGGGGGTGCTAAAGATTTCACAACATTCAAGCGAAATCCCTCAGCTGTCAATTTTGACTTTTGGGTTAAAGAGACACTTTATCATGTTCGGCTACTGTGGCTAACACAGTCATCAAGATTAATAAATCACAGAACTGATAACTGGCTGTGGTGCTGCCCAATTTCACGTCATCAAAATGCAACAGTGCTGCTGCTTTTAATGAAACTGGTGTGGGCAACTTTATTGGAATGCTGGTGCAAAGAAAGTTCGAAGTCTCTGAAAGTTCATTTTCATATCATAGTGGAATGAACGGGGACCAATAGCTGGATAAAAGGTTCTAAAATACAGCTTGCTTTGAGAGAAGATTTTCAGAAATGTGAATTTGTAGATATGGAAAATATTCAAAATCACTGGCATGGGCCTTTATGTACTGTAGCTTCCAAGTTGGATAAAAAAAAAATCCATATTGTACAACAATGTTGCAGCCGTATTGTGCAACTCTTTGAAGCTACATCACACTTACATTGGTTGAAATAATCAGAGGCAAAAACACCATGGATTTTATTGCTGAGCCATTACCTCAAACATGAACTATCAGGATGCGCTGTCCATCGGAAATTCAGCAGGACATATTTCGTATCTTTGAAAACTTTGGAGTTCATTAGAATATAAAATAAAGTTCACTACACTTGAAGTGAGCTCAGCTGTGCAACAATAATGAACACACCAATGGGAGCAGCGGAGTTGAGGAGGTTAACTTGCGCGGTGTCCCTTTGCAAAGTCCCATTGCGTTGTTAACGACGTTGTTGGGGCTGATGAGCCGTAGGTCACGCTTATGCATCGGATAGAAAAAGGCGGCTAAATTTGACCACACAGAATTGCATGCAGCCCACCGCCCCTAAGGACTGGATCAGCCTCAGTGGGGAACTGGGCTGCTGGCCTGGAGCTTTCCATAGGAGAGGAAAAGAGAGAGAGAGGACCATCTGCTGCAATGTTGACATCTGCTGGCCGCCGTGGTTCAGCACAAGCCTCCTCTTAGGACGTGACTGTGTTCCACCGGTGGTTCTCAACCTTGTGCCATGGTGCCCCAGAACTGCAGCCTCTCGTTCCAGCTGAAAATCGCAGCAGCTGATTTCACTGATTTCCACACATTCAACCAGAGAGGACTCGCTAATTTGCCAAATAAGCTGTTGTAGTGCTTCTCTTGAAAGACCCTGCAGACATCCAGGACACGATGGCGCTCAGCTGACCGTGCGTGGCACACTGTGTTCGACCAAGAGACGTCCATGGATGTGGTGCATGTGTGTGTGTGTGTGTGTGTGTGTGTGTGTGCATGTCTCGCTCTGCCTGTCTGCTCGTGTGTGAGTGCATGCATGTGAAAGGCAGTATGTCTTTAGCCTGTGTCTGAACACTGCCTCCAGCATCATGCCATACATAGGCATCTCATAAGGATTCATTCAGTCAGAGCCATTCCGTTATCTCTCCGTCCAACCCAACCCCCC
>OMLB01047942.1:5432-17833 GCA_900302555.1 Myripristis jacobus | reverse complement strand
AGTCGGATCTCTTACACAAAATCCCTGTCCTCTCTGTTTTGACATGAGCCAGGACGTAAACACAGGTCTTACTAATGACATTAATTGAGGTTCTGTTCCAGAGTTGTTCCAGTAAGCCAGCATGAACAACAGCAGGACCCTGGCCCTGATGGATCTAATCTTCATTAATGTCATCAGTAACTCCTATGTTTACCTGCTATTTCATGTCAAAATGCATGCTGTGAAAAAGGTCTCAGTTTCAATGGGCAGAATAAGAGAACAGGGAATTAATGTCAAGGGACAGGAAAGATGATAAATGAAAAATTAACATGTTTTACATATTGTACCCAAAACTCTATTTTGGATTAATATTAATAACAATGTAAGAATTGTATTAATAAGAATGGACAGTGAAGATAAGAAATAACCTGCACTGAATTTCTACTTACTCCAACTACTCCAACACCATCCCACTCACAGCTCACTACTATCAAATGTAACACACACTAGCCAACCCAACCCACAACTGAACACCCACACTCATACAGTGACTTGCCATAAAATGTAATTGAAGATTTTTCTCCCAAAATGATTTTTCTATTAAAAGTCACCATTTAAGCGACAAAAAGCGTAAAATTTACAGTATTAAATGTGCTTCACTTGATCCCTTGACAAACAGTTTGGATTCTCTATGTTTTACACATACTGACTGATGATATTTGCCTAAAATGGTATGATTTAAAAAACAACAACAACAACAAAAAAAAACAGATACATTCATTTTTGCATGTCAGTGCCTGAGTCAGTTAATTGAAGCTAACTGAAGCTAACCGAAGCCATACAGGCATGTGGTGTCTGGACAGTAATGCCGATCAGGCCTGGGTGTGGTTGAGGGACATCACAAGAAACCAACAGAATGTTATCTGCTCATGCAACCAATGGAGGGCGCTGTTTCATTGCAAGTAAAGGCCTTGGCATTACTGTAATGTGCATGATGGTCCAAAGAGCAGGACAACTTAACTGTGGTCATACAAACATAACACAGACAAGACATTTAGTGGATGTTTTTTCTTCTTTGAAAGTAGAGATTTCAGACAGGCTGGACAGTGCCTCAGTACTCATGCAGTGTGGGGGGCTTTGTGAACACAGCATCATAAGCCCCTTTTCACACATGCAGCTTCACCCAGAAATCCAATGGAAATTTTCCACGATATGCGTATGGGAGCTGGAGTCGATACAGCGGAAACAGCAAGGCAAAAACAGAGAGCCGAACATCTGCCAGCTTCCACCCCCAAAATCTGGTGGAATTCCCAGCAATCTCCCTCGAACGTAGCATCAGATGTAGCTGCTGAATTATGTATCAAGACTGCACAAGGCATTCTGTTTTGAATAGAGCAGGCTGCAGTATGTGCTTTCAGACACAGCCTGGTGTATGTGTGTGTGTGTCTCACCATGTGACATGTGGTCGCGGGGAGCCGAAGGTTTCACAGTCTAGGCTGGCGTTTCTACCCTCAATGACCTGATACACCACCCCGTCAGAGGACAGGATCTGCGGAGGGAGCTCTGATAGACAGACATAGATAGATAGATAGATAGATAGATAGATAGATAGATAGATAGATAGACAGATAGACAGACAGACAGGAGTGTGAGAGGGCAAAAATGATGTTAAGTCATTAGAAAATAGACAACAAAATCAAACATGACCGCAATTGCTTTTATAAAAAAAAATTAACCTAATGGAGCTGATGAAGCCATTTTTGTCTAACCCTACCTTGAAATCCCCCACCCTCAACATTTAGCATTTATTAATGGTGTATAAATAGTTAACAAATGCTTTCTAACAATATGGACCATGTAAAGATCTCTTTAATCTTGAACTCACAATTTTTGCAGAGCATTGTTCACCATGCTCTCCAAAACTGTGAACTTCACCATTTTAAAAAAATGTTCATAAATGTTAATCAGACATGCACTTGGCACTACATTATAGTGTGTTAGAGGGCATTTGCTAACTGTTCATACGCTATGTATCAATACCGCCTTCAGGAGGATGCTATAAAGCTTTATTCCATTTCGCTTTCGCTTTCACTCATTTTCAGCCTCAAAGACCATTATAAATGTCCTTTTTGAAAACAGGAAATGCACAGCACAGACAAATCCAAACCCCAAAACGGTTGCAAACGGTGCTTTCACACAGGTTTTATTTAGCATTTCAGACATTGCCTTGCACACATCCACACAGATCTGCTGCTAAGTCGGTTAATGCTGCGTTCACAGGAATTTCATCACTACCAAATGGCTACATACCGATGACATAGATGTAAGTGTTGGTGAGGATGCTGCCATGTTTGTTGAGGGCCTCACACTGGTACACAGCAGTGTCAGCAAATACAACATCCCTCAGTATCAACGCACCACCTGAGACAGTGCGACGAGGGTCCTTATCCACTTCTGCGGGGAAGACGGGGGGAGGAGGGAGTGCACAGAGACAGGAGGGAGACAAATGGGGTGAAAGAGTAAAAGGAAAGTTTGAAAGTGAAACCCGTTCCTGAGACCAATATACCAGTATAGTCCGTTTGTCAAACAGAGACGGAGCCTGGCAACCTTTCATAGAAAATGTTTAGTCAGGATGTTCTCCGTCAGCAGATAAAGCAGCAGCTGTTACAGGCCCTGACCTTTTCTACTCCTCCCTCTTCAGTGGTTCCCCTGTAACTTTAAGCAGCTGTGTTCTTGAGGGTTAATTTTCAACTTTTCTTCTGTCTTTGCCCCCACTTTAGTCACAGGTAGGGTGGTAGGTTTAAGTCCTAAAAATGATTTTCATTAGAAAAAGAAAACAAAGAATCGGCCTGTCTCCCTCTCTGTTTCTCTGTTCCCTCTTTTGTTTACTCTTCCTCTCTAAGAGGCACTCAGGAGCGATGAAGCTAATCCATCTCAAGAATAAGATCCTGGTAAATTCATCTAAGCTTAAGAGACTCTCTGCAAAAGTGGACAGTGAGTGGACTGCCTGCAAGAGCCAGGAAATGGACTCTCCTCTTCCCTGAAACCCATTGGCAGCTGTTAAGCTCCATGAAGGTTATAATGACTCTGTCAAACTTTAAGTGCACTAAAAGAAAAGTTCTCTAGAAATAGCACTGGGCAGTGGCAAGGTCAAATAAATATTTAGGAAATACTGTAGAGAGTCGTTTGAAGTAGTTTGAAAACTTTGTCAAGAACTTCAGTTTGAGCGTAAAAGTTTTTAAATCTCTTCCTAGCCTTGAAGCCAGTATGCTGGCCATCACGTATGTGTGTATTTCTGTTTTGGCTTCTGAAGATTTGACAACAATGTTACTTAGCTGCTATAATAATATGCAGTACCTGTGAGGTGCAGACCATTGATGCTCCAGGTGATGGTTGGGGTTGGGATGCCCTCTGCCTGGCAGTCCAGACGCACGGTCTCCCCAGGGGCGTACAGCAGGCTCTGCGGCTCCTTTACCCAATACGGCTTTGCTACACACACACACACACAAAACAACTGTCATCTACTATTATTACAATTACTTGTAGAGGCAGAAAGCACTTTGCAAAGGAGGAGAAAAACAAAGAACAAACCCAAAACAGATAATACCAACCACAGGAATGGAATCAAAGCAAAAAAACATGCAAGCAAACCATTAAAGAGAAAGCTCAAAACAATTACAACAATCACTGAATAACAGATATCCAAGTAATGTGTGTTTCAAAAGGACAAAGACAAACAGATGAAATGAGGCAGCAAGAAACAAGGAGAGGGAAGGGCGGTGGCGGGATGTAAAGTCAGAAAGAAAGAAAGAACGAATGGGGTTGGCAACAGATCACATATCAACATGAAGCATATTTAAACATAAACATTGTATGCCACTGACAAATTAAGTGCAATACCTTGATATTTACTGTAAACAAAAGAGACCACAATCAAGACAACTAGTAGCCTCTTTGTCATGCCTGTAGTATTAGTTCTCAAAATGAAGACCACACTGCTTCCTGTCAGAAAGAGGATCCTCACTCCCTTGGGTCAAAGGCTCTCTTACTTTCATTCATTCCAACATCTTTGTGTGAGAAACTCTGAAAACTTTAGCTCTGTTTGTGCTGGACCAGCAGAATGCTCTTCCTGTTTTGTGCTATAAAGCAATCCGGCAGATTTCCCTGCCGAATGGCACGATATAAAAAGCAACGCAGAGGCTGCTAGAGGCTGCCACTCCCCTCATTTCTTTATGATAACTCCACTTATGCCTCAGGGCTCATGCGGTCAGATCAGTTGAGTGCTGTTTGCGTGTGCAGTACCTTCCACTGTGACGGTAAAGGAGCGCACGGCGGAGCCCTGGCTGTTGCTGGCTTTACACTCATACTCCCCGTCGTCCTCCTGGCTGACGCTTGTGAAGTGAAGCCAGCGGTTAAAGTTCTTCAGCTGCGCACCTGTGTGTTTAAGGTCACCATCCTTCTTCCTCCATTCCACAGTCGGAGTGGGTCTGGAGAAAGAGAGAGGAGGGTGAGACGAGAATCGTGGCGGGGCAGAGAAAAGGAGAAACGGATGCAGAAGGAACAGGACAGTTAGAGAATTGAAGTAGATGGATCGATAGAGAGCGCGAGAGAGATATGGAGGAAATTAGAGTGAAAGAAATGAAGAGAGGTGAAGAGTCATGACTACAAACATAGATCAATGAGTATGATCTTGCTAATGATGTAATGTCCTATCTCACTGCTGTGGCTAAATTATGATGAGACTCCATTTATCGCCATGGAAATGGAGAGCTCTCTCTGTCTCCCTGGGGAGGTAGGACAATTAGAGCGAACAGAAAAAAGGAATAGAGCAAAAGAGAGATAAGTTGATTGAATTTTAAATAAGGCTATTATATTAGGCCACTATTCTACCTACATACACACCATCAGACCTGTGAGATCTGACTAAAGCTATGAGATTAGGAATAATGGTGACACAGGCATAGGCAAGATTTTTTTTATTGTTAGGATTTTATGTTGGGAGACATCGTCACTTTGATAGTGATCTCCCTAAAAATGTAAATGACTGTCACATCACCTGCCAACTGGCTTGTTTAAAACCCAGGGAGTTGAAACCTATGACCAAAGATGTTGGTGGATAAAAAAAAAAAAAAATCGATTCCATCCATCCATTCTCTTTGTTTTGTTTTTGTTTTTCTGTGCTGAACCCATCATTGCAAACTAACATTAAAAAAAAAATTCATTAAAATTTGACTGTTATTTATTCCTAACAGTAAACATTGTTGGTGAAACCTGGAAGCCTATATGAAAAAATCTGGATATCAGTGAAAGTTTACCATTTTGGCCTTGCAACCACTAATAAGACTGAAATAAGCCTGACAAACACCAATGATTTTTCTTTTTTTTTTTTCCAAATAAAGTTGTTTGTTTCAACAACTATTCATCACAACATCATGATTTTTTGCTCACTATATAGACAGCATTTTCAGCTTTTGGAAAATCTTATTCGCATTGTCCTTAGATGTTGCCAAAAAAATTATATGTCCAGTAGGATGGAAAGTTTTTCACATTTTCCCCTTAACACCTGTAAGCACAAATGACAGCTAAACATTCTGAATCTTCTGGCTTGCCATACTAGTGTGCCTATACGTGCCAAGCAGGTTTCCTGCTTGATGGGCTGCTATAACACAGTTGTCAGGACGCAGGCACACTACCTTTGTATTTTGCCAGTTATCTTTGCTTCTATTGCAGGAAAAGCCGATTCATACCACCTTAAATGGTCGAGAATCACACACACTGGAGCAGCTCTCATTGCCAAGACCAGGATTATGCAGACACACCACCTTACATGCTTTGAAACTCATGCAATACATCTATAAAGATATAGTTTCTCCAAAAAAAAAACCATAAACCGATGCTAATACAATTATGTTTTTTATGTAAATAGAACAACCAACACCTAAAAAGTGTCATTGTTCACACTTTTCACTTGAAAACTCAGACCTGATTAGGTGTTGAGATCAGTTAAAGCAAAAGCCACCTGCAAAAGTCCCACAAGATTGCAGTTCAGGGACACCAAAAAAGCCTTCGGCAGCAAGTTCCATTTTGAGCCAGAACATTGATGATTTTTCTGCCACTGGCACATGCTCAGTTCTCATGCTCTACCTCCCAGACACATGCATATAAATAAATGGACTGAGCCCAATAGACAGGTGGTTGTTAAGCAGAATGAAGACTGTGGTAGTTCTACCGGTGCTGCTGCTCTGCCTTTGTGCTTCATGGGCTCAGGGAGAGAGTGAAGGGGCTGGAGAGAATGACTTCTTCAGCAACACACTGACAGAAAGCCACATGGATGACGTGAAGGCAGAAACCGAAGCCACAGAGACAACACACAAGCAGACAGACAGCGAGAACGCCTCAGTCCCTGATGTGTGGGCAGAGCTGAGGGAGCTGAGAGACATGGTGGTGGAGCAGCGGGTGGAAGTGAGATACATGAGGGAGAAGATGGATGGGCAGAGTGCAGAGCTGAAGTCCACCCAGAACAAACTGGAGGACATGGAGAGAGAAAACGGCGCCCTGGCTTCCAGAATGACAGCCAGCGAGAATGAGTTGAGCAGCATGAAGGTCAACCTGCAGAGCTACAAGAACGAACTAGAGCAGCTGCAGAAAGACAACACAGAAGTGCTGAAAGCCATCGTAGACACACTGGCAGCCAGTGAGAAAACAGTGGATGATCTGCAGAGAGAAAATTCAGCGCAAACTGCACAGCTTTCATCCATTGGGGCTCGGATGAGTGACACTGAAAGCCAGCTGGAGGAGCTGCAGAGAGAGAGCGCACAGCGGCCTAAGGTGGCCTTCTCTGCTGCTCTGACAAACTCCGGGCAAGTCGGACCATTTGATAGTGGCACCACACTGATCTACAGGAAGGTCTTGTCCAACTTTGGTCAAGCTTACGACCCAGCAACAGGTATCTTCACAGCACCAGTGAAAGGGATGTACTACTTCAGATTCACAGCTTTTGATTACCACAATTCTGTAAACAGTGCTGTTGTTTTGTTCCATAATGGCAATTTAATGCTACTCAACGAGATTTATATCAAAAATGCACGTCAGTATTTCTCCAATGGACTCACTCTCCAGCTGGAGAAGGGTGATACAGTTTACTTGCGTCTTCCTGCAAATTCTCAACTCCATGATGACAGTTACAACCAGAACACTTTCACTGGTTTCCTGCTCTTCTCTATGTAAGAGAACTGCTGCAACAACCTACACAATCTTCTTTTCCAAAGCATTTCAGAGTAACATGTTTGGGAATCAAACCCTTAATTATAGCGCTGCTGCTGCCCATGATCACACACTTTTCTGTGCTATTCTTAAAGCCCCCACAAGGATTTTTTTTTTACCATTTAAGTTTTAGGTATATTCACATAGAGTCAAAAAAAAAAATCATTCTTCACATAGTGCAACTCCAAATTCGTGTCTATTTCTAAACCTTGAAAATACATATACAGAGAAATGCAAAGTTGCTGTTTTTGAAAGGGTAAAATGATTGTCCAGTCAGGTGCTTGGGGTTTTAAAGATAAGCAAAACCCTATTGTTTTTATTTTTTCCCTTTTTTTCAAATGGTGCATTTTTGACAGTGGACAACTTATCATCGTGGGAGCTGAGGAGTTGTGTCAAAATCTAAACATGTTATTAAATGTAAGCACCAAAATTAAGCCTGTCACCAAACAATTTTTTTTGTCTTGCTTTTTAACCTCCACAAAAAAACCTCTGGCTCATGACTATAAGCAACTTGTGTTTATGTTATGACCCTGAAGAAGGCTCTTTAAGGGCTGAAAGGTGTTGGTCTAGCCATGCTATAATAAAAGGTTTTTATTCCATACTCTCTGACACATGATGTTGTGTATCTCTCTAGCCATTCCCAGCAGTTGTGTGTTTGTACTTTACATTCCAGTGTAGTGCTCCCCATTTGTTCTTTTTCAGTGTTTAAGTTGATTTCATTTTGCATTGTAAAGCAGCACTCAGTGTATTATCATGATACTTAATCTGTTGGAAAGAGTGGGAATAAACAGGAGGTCACTGCTGTCACTGAATAAACTCACAACACACAATTCCTCAAGCGTCCAAGTGATTCTTGTCTTTTTACCCACATTTGATGTTGATGTGGTCATTCATGAGTTGAATAATTTGAATGACTCCTCTTCTGCACAAACTCAGTATATACAGCGCAGGTTTGACATTTAACAAATTGTAGTTAAAGCATTAACCATTTGAAACCTGAACAAATTCATTTGAACTTAACAAAAACATGACAAATTTGAAATTAAAAAATAAATGTTGCCATAAAATTTTTGAAAAAAAAAAAGCTTTTAAAAATGACAAAAAATATCAAAAAAACAGACAATTTGCAAGAATTTCATAAGGAATTACAAGATAAATGTCCATAATATATAATAATTAGTGAAAACAATATAAATAAAAAAATATCAAAAAATTACCTTAAAAATGCTGAAAAAATTGCAAAAAAGACTACTGCCTCCCTCAAAAATAAGTAAAAATAAAAAACACTTTAAAATATATAAAAACACCTTTAAAAAAAAAAACTACTAAAAAACCCTACGAAATGCAAGACGAAAGAAACCAGCCTCTCTCACAGTTTGTAAAAGCTGCCTGCAAGTGGATGGATGGCGCTGATACACTGATAGTCTGTTTCCTGTAGATGATAACCGTACGGATCACTGGACACAACATCAAGTCACGCCTCACAGATTTTAAAGGCTGCACGAACACACACTGTAAACACACCGATAACGATAAAGCAGACCGGCATTATGATGAAACATGATCTGAGTCATCACCATCAGGGCCAAGAAACATTTGCAACATTTTGTGGGGGTGTAGATGGGCCAAGCAAAACATGGCCCACTGAAGACCTTCATAAAATCACTGAGATAGCCGACTGCTGGGGTTTTGCAGAGGTGGACAGGCAATAGTCAGGCAGACAGACTGTGAACTATGTACAGTGCAGACAAACAGACATGCAAACACACACACAGACACACACATGCACACACACAGATCCTTACAGGCCTCTGGGGATACACTCGAGGGTCAGGATGTCGCCCCTGAGAGTCGGCATAGAGGAATGAGTATCAGAGGGATGGAAAAGGTGGGGTTTTCTATTGCTGACTACATCATTACCTGGAGAGAGAAAGGACAGGGAAGATCGGGGAAGAAATAAGTAAACAAACTCTAAACTCTAATCTAATTCATGACTTACTAAATGTCATAGCAGAGACAGATGTCATCTTTGACCTTTGGATATGCTACTGAACAGGGCCTCATTCATGTATAACATTAATCATATGTGTGTGTGTGTGTGTGTGTGTGTGTACTCACTTGATGTGACTGTGAGGGTAACCGGCTCGTTAGGCAGAATGGTCCTGGCATCTGGATACTGGGCGTGGCAGGTGTAGTCGTCTCTGCTGTCACTCTTGAGAATGTTAGCAAAGTACAGGTTCCCATCGAGACCCTTTAAAACTCTGTCACTCCTTGTGATGTGAAACATCTCTAAGACAGGGGGAGGATGTGGAGAAGAGAAGGGAAAGGAAGAAAGGGAAAAAAGGGAAACATTTAAGGAAGGACACAGAGAGAAAAGGAATACAGTCTTACTTCTTTGATATGCATTTCTGATTCAAAGACACATCGGAATTTCTTAAACATACAGCAGTCAAACAACATTTTCTCTTCATTTCTTTAGAGAGTGGTAGGGAAACCCTGTTCAGTGCACTGCAGCACTGAGCTAGAAGAAATGAACATGAAACAAAACTGACAGGCAAGTTAAAAGGCTTTATTTCATCGGGGCAAGACAGCTGAAGAGAGAAAGAGAGAGAGAGGAGGGGAAATACAAAGGGAAGGAAAACTGAGGATTTTAACAGGAGCAAAACATCGGCCCTCACTGCTGCATTCATTAGCTTGAGTGGAAATGGTCTGCAATGCAGCGAAGTGTTGCAAAACTCTCCAACTGGGCTCTCAGGGACGAAGACACTCAGATTGAGTGATTTCTGGTGCCAGGGAGGTAGGGTGTATCCGCTTGTGTGCTGGACATGAAGACTGGGTGAGAGCTGACACACAGAGGTGCAAACAAAAGACTGACTCACCGCTGTCCATCCAGTGAATGCTGGGGCGGATGGAGCTTTTAGGAGGGTTGCAGGGTAGAATCATGCTTTCTCCCTCCTCAGCTTTCTTATGTATTCTTCTCTGTTTTGGGAGAATCGGTTGAGCTGAAACACACACACACACACAAATTTAAATCACTAACTTAGCTCAGCATTGCTACATATCTACATATCATGATCAGCCAAGTGAATATAAATTGTCCACAGCCTCTGGAAGAAAAGAAGCAACAGTCTTGAAGGCAGTGGATGATGCAGTAAGATGCTGCAGCAAGTCTGCAGTGAATGAGTACTGATTTCTCAAGAGCTTGCTCTGCATTTTTCTATATCCATTCTGTTTGTGTGCCACAGTGAAGGGTTTCCTATACCGCATACAATATTTATTGCCATGCTTCACTGTTGCTTTAGTGCTAATGAAAGAAGGAAGTGATGTTACTGGAAGATGGTGGATCTTTTAATTCTGGTACTGACAATAACAACAGCAAGAGGGCAAGTCTAAAAATTACCTGCCATATTTGAACATAAACAAACATCTTTATTGCTGATTGAAACAATAATAATTCAATGAAACTTTTTAGGTTAGTTGCTCTGAACGCCCGGTGTCATTTAGCTCTTTCCTGGGAAATATTCTCTGGTGCATACAAAGTGATGTGCTGTATTTTCAACATAAGCAACTGCTGCTGCAGCTGGCTTGGGGCATGTTGGGGGAATGCAAGTAGGATAAGAATAAGTTTTTGCACATTTTGGCCCAACAGTGGTGCTAGAGGATAGTTCCTGAGGACACCAAAGTTGACAGGATTCACCCTGTGGGTAGCATGAATGTGCTTTCCAATAACATTATGCTGCCTTGGAATAAAGTTTTGCCTCAGCTGCTAGCCCCAAAGGCCATCCTGAGACCCTGCCTAAAACGCAGAAGAGCTGGGTGATCAGCATGAGCAGTGACAACCACTGCAACTTAGAATTATTGTAAAGATTGAGGCAAAATTAAAAAAAAAAAAAAAACAGAATCTCAGGGACTGCCACTATAGCTGTAAGGAAATTGTAAAGAAATGCGATGTACTGCGTACAGTTTACATAGAGCCATCTCTCTCTTTAAGTGAGGTGGTTTATTGAAGACGAGATGGAGTCAGGTAAGCCAATGATTTCCCATCACCATTCTGTGCTTGGCAATGCTGGAGGACTGAGTGACATCACAGCTCTGTCTCCAGGCAATGGTTACCAAGGTAACAAGAGATGAGAGAGCAGGAAAGGTGGCCCCAGCCAACCTCACTGAGTCACTGAAGTGTAAGTGTGTGTGTGTGTGTGTGTATGTTTGTGTGTGTGTGTGTGACACTGAGACAGCAAAAGAGGGAGGGAGAGTGAGTGCTGGTTATCTCACTGTACAAAGTGCCTCCCTCATGGGCATCATCATCACAATCATGTTACACAGATGAATCAGCATGTGCAAAAGTGGCTCAATATACAGCATTCTGCGTGTGTACATACTGTGTGTGTACATTTGTGTGTGTGTGGAACATCGTGTGTGGGACTCACGCTCGATGATGAGTTGTACAGCATGTGTCATGGCGGTTCCAAGGTTGTTGGAGGCATAGCAGCGGTATGTGCCTTGGTAAGTGCTGAGAGGCTCGTCCTCCTCTGCCCGTAACGAGCCAGACCCCGTGCGCTCTGAACCAAACTCATTGCCATCCTTCACCCAGCGGAACCTGCAGGGAGAGAGAGGGAGAGCGAGAAATTGCTATAATGATGTAGTCAGTTTGTTATTGTTTTATTGTTTTGTTTATCATATTCCTGCAAATGTTTTGGAAACACAAATTCCCCTTGTCATGCCAATGAAGCTTTTTTGAATTTCAGAAAGAGAGAGAGAGTGAGAGGGACAGAGAGGTCATCTTAATGTGTCAACATCAATTCAAGGACAAAACGAACAGTGAGAGCCAATGTAAAGTGCGGTGTGCACCACTTAAAAATACACAAAAACACAAAAGACACAAAATAAATTAAAATTCTGAGCAAACCTCTGCATAGCTGCACATTAAACAGAAGAACAATTACCTTAGCAGTCATGAAAATAAAGAAAAAAACTGATCCCATGTTACTAAACAGATCTGGAAACCAAAACTTGAAACTGAAAAAGGAAGCAATCAGAAAAAACTGGCAACCCAAGCAACAGATTGAGAGAGAGAGAGAGAGAGAGAGAGAGAGAGCGAGAGAGAGAGAGAGAGAGAGAGAGAGAGAGTGAGAGAGAGAGAGAGAGAGAGAGAGAGGGAG
>OMLB01047917.1:2968-15479 GCA_900302555.1 Myripristis jacobus | reverse complement strand
TATTCAGAGTACTCAGTTTGGTTTCAGACTGAACAAACTATTCAGTCTGACTCTCTCTTGCTCTCCCCCTCGCTCTCTCTCTCTCTCTCTCTCTCTCTCTCTCTCACACACACACACACACACACACACACACACATGCACATGCACATACACACACACACACACACACACACACACCATCAGGGTTACTCTGCTGCTATTTGAACCAGTGACAAAGTGGCTCTGCTGGAAACTAAATAAATGAATGTCAGCGCATGGGAGATAAGTGTGTGTGTCTGTGTGTGTATGTGTATGTGTGTGATATTAGTAGGTGGTGATGAATGAAGAAGGATATTATCTGTCAGATGCAGCCATTATTCGTCCTCAGCATCCAGAGGCCTCCTTCACTCCTTCTCTCCTCTAATCACTCATCCACTAAAAACAACCAGCTTTTCACTGCAGTGTCTGCTACACTGTCAACCAGGATACATTTGCACACTCTGGATATTCACATGAAAATCTCAACCTCAACTTGTCATTAAAAAAAAAAAAAAAAAATCATCTTTACAATCCCCAGCTGATTTTCTGTCCAGACATCTTTTGCTTGGGAATGGCTGTCCAAGGATAAAAGTTATGTAATGCTAGTATTAATGAGAGCAATCAATATATGCAGGATGTATAAAATTATGTTGGAGTTGCATGAAAAGTTAAATTCAAGTTAAAAGATAAATCACTCTCCACAACATGGAAAATGTAACTTATACAGTTTGGGAATAAACGGGCAGTATACGTTTCTATTTTGCTCCTTAGTCCAGGACAAACCTTGTGCCAAAATGTTGTGTTATGCTAATCTGTTCTGAAGTTCTGTGAGTTTTTGTGGTATGCCACGCCTACTGTCATGCCTTCTTTTTACTGAACAGCCTGAAAAATTAATCAGGTTTTCTGTGTCCCAGACACAAACCTGGTCAGAGTTTTGTGATGACGTGTGAATCTGTTCAGAAGGTTTGAGCCTTATTGTGATATAAACCCAGTCAAAAATGTGGATTTTCTTACTTAGTACTGCTCTTGAGCACTATCTTGATCATCCAACAAGATCTGAGAGTTCCTAAAAATCAGTGACTGTAATAAAACTGAGTTTTAGGGGCTACATTTTCTACACTAATCCATTCTAGCAGGGCTAGGTAGGATTTAGTTCCCCTTGTAGAGTAACAATATTGTCTGGACCCTGGTAAGACCAAACTGTCCAGCTAAGAGAAAATATCTTGCAGAGCTCACTTGCTAAAAACTTCCACTTTAGAGGCTGGTAGTAGTAGAGGTGATGTGAGAAAATACATGGCTGGCCTACACTCCATCTATCAGACTGAGGCGCTTTGATAGCCTTGCCTCTTCTGATAGAAGATTAGTTTGGTAAAATAATCCTGGGTAAAATGGAGGATTTCTATCCAGGAACAAAATCAGCTGCTGTACTGCTGAGCTAGCAGTTCCTGTTCCTTACTACCATTTGATGAAGCGAACGGAGGACAACAGCTGCAGCTGAAGGCTTTCAATCAAACAGGGCTGGGAGGGAATAAAGACTGTGTTCCTGATCCATGTTCTGATTGGATCGCTCCACTCTTACATGTGAAAGTAGCTTTTAATCCCCAGGAAGGCCGTTGATTTGACTCAGGAGAAATCAATTGACAGGCCTCTCTCTGCATAACAACTTAAAATTCTCAGTTTTCTGATGTTTTCAACACCTAATGATACCAATAAAACAAATTTTAAATAAGACATGATTTATTTTACTACGATCCCTTCAGAAGCTCAGTTATGGTCACTTACATGACCTGAACTAAACATTGCTAAGTCACACTGTTGGCTTTAAGTGCAATTTGAGACACTGAAATGAAGAATAGCAGAGAAACATGTGGACATTCCTCTTTATGATCTGACACATTTTAGATTTATTACTGTCAAATTATTTTGTAAAGACAGTGACAGTGGTCCTGAACTTGAAAGTGGTCCTGAAGGTTAACAGAAATGTTACATCTAGCACCATTCGAACTTGGTGTTTCTGATGCCGATACAAAAGGAAGTGAAAAGGTGCAGTAGGATTTTGTTCATGTTACCATCAAGTCATTAGTGATGTTGCATGAGACAAAACTCAAAACTCTCCAACCAGGTTTCTCATCTGTGCTAATATACACCATTTACTGAAGCCCAAAACAGACCCATGTCAGACCACAGGCCTGTTTCATCAGACCCACATGGGAACGTTTCAGCTGTTGATATAGTAGGGTTGAGCTGGATACTCGGCTGAAACGAGTATCCGGTATGGATAAAGAACTTTTGATGAGTACGACTATGATCCGAGTAATATGAGTCAATATCTGTGCTCGTGAATGTATGAAAATCCTCATTGGGTAAATGACTGTGTCCACGTTGTGTGATAGCCAGTCACACACAGCGACCCTCCCCTACGCCATGTGCCCCACTCACACACACACAGACACACACACACACACACAGACACACACACACACACAGGGACAATCTCGGCTGTCACTTACTCAGGTGTGACAGCTCACGTCGCGTCTCTCTTCAGTAGCGGTTAGGCTTTTTTCAGCTCGCTCTTCCCCCGGTCTGTAATTACTGATAGTCAGTAGAGTTTCTGCTAAACTTGGTTGGTAACAGACGGTGCTTTTGAGCAGGGTTAGAGGCTCCTCACATTACCTTGTTTACACCGTGTCCAAGCACGTTTGCCCCTAAAATCCGGATTATTTGACTAGTGTGATCGCTCCATTCCGTGCCTGAATACAGTACACTTCCCCCGCTCTAGCACGGTTGGAGGGGGTGTGCTCCAGTACGGTACGGGTGCTCATGCACGAGCACATGCACGGTCATGCATGCAGCGCACGAACGTGGATGTAAATCATGCAGTCCTCCTGCATCCGCAAAATTATTTAATCGTTTAATGCGCGCTGCACGATTAACTGCGAAACGTGGCATCGCACAATCAAGGAGAACAAAGAAACTCCTGTAATACTCGCGTTTACGCGTGAAGTCTGTGGATTTTACGAGGCAGTCTGGTGCTCTGCTGCACTCAGTAAAGGACTTGTGTTTTATACTACAGTGTATTTTTTAATGAGTTGCATTTTAAAGTGAATTCTGGACTTGTGGTGCTAAGCAGAGGAGTGTGCACTGCATTCTCTCCGCTGTCAGATAAGACGCTTCCCCTGTCAGACGCTATCATGTCAGGGGTGGATGTGAAAGGGCCAGTAGGCCTATGCCCTCGCATGAAACCCAAAGTGTATAAAACCAGTGATGGAAAAATTATAGTAGAAGATGAGCTCCTGAACTTTCTGGTTGCTAAAATGAGAACCATGGCGCATGATGAAATTGTGCTACTTGCCGCAAACAAATTTCCCTCCGAATGGATTGAAGAGTCCAAGCGGTTGTTGTTTGAAATGTGCAAGAAGACAACAATTCGTAACATTAAGCACAAAGGCGCAGAGAAAGATGTAAGCAACATCAAAGACTGTATGAAGGTGATCACTGAGTGTGGTGCAGACATCCCAAGGTTTGTCTCACACTTTATAGATCTGCTCCCACCTATTGGATTTGACAGCATTGATGCTTCTGCGCTGCTTAGCAGAGTAACACAGCTGAGCCCTGGATGCTCAGACACGTGTGAACGACCTGGGGATGGCTACTGAGACCATGGATCACCGGCTGACGGCAATAGAACAGCTCCGTGGATCTACTGGCCCAGCCCGTGGGGCTGGGAGAGCAGCAGCATCACTGGGGACAGCAGCATCACCGGGGAAAGCAGCAGAAGCAGCGGTTGACCTTCTGGAGGAGCCCTGCGGATCCCACAGCCAGGCTCACGGGCCTGGAGTAGAAACAGCGGCACTGGAGGAGATCCATGAATCCTCTGGCCAAGACCACAGGGCTGGTGGAGCACTGGTCCCAACATCAGCAGCGCCTGGCCATCAGTGGTTGGGAAAGTCCCCACCACTGATGAGCCTACTGATGCAGTCTCCGGCGTGGTCTACTGTTGCTGAGAGAGGGATCTGCAAATCCAAGAAACAGGCGAATGTGCCTGTGCAAAAAACCTGTTGTTGGGACTGGTGCACGAGAGGACATCACAGTCGTTCGGACTAAACTGGTGAGTGTGTTTGCAAACAAGTTCTCACCAGATGTTGATTCAGAGGCACTGGCAAGCTACCTTGGAGCTAAGCTCGGCCGCAAAGTTGACTGTGAACACATAGTCACTATGGGCACTCGCTGTAGCTCTTTTAAAGTGTGTGCGGAGTGTAATGATGTTGCTGAGATGTACGCACCTGATATCTGGCCTGAAGGCTCTGTGGTCAGGCGCTACTATGGACCACGCAAAACAGGTGTGGTGGGAGCCAACCTAACACCCCCCCCAGACGAGGGCTGCGTCTTGGCAGCAGTGATGGTGATAAGGCACGCCGTGTAACTGTGGACAACCTGCTTTTGTAATGTGACATTCTCTGCCTACAAGAGACCTTTCTCTCTAAGCAAGATCTGGGCCTTCTGAGCTCCTTCAATGATAACTTTCTTGGTGCTGGTGAGTCGAATACTGACTTGTCTATGGGTATAACGAGGGGGAGAATAGCTGGTGGTGTTGCTATCCTCTGGCACAAAAAAACTGGACCCAGTGCTTAGCATTATTAGGCTTGATGTAGACTGGTGCATTGCTGTCCAGTACAAGTCTAAATGTGTACACGCCTTATGAATGTCAGCACAATAAAGATGACTATTTAAGTAAATTAGCTTTTATTCAATCTTTTATAGAGGATAACCCTTGTACTGTTTATGTGGTCGGTGATTGGAATGCGGACATATCAGATAAACGCTCACTATTTGCCAAGCACCTGGCTCACTTTTGTGAGGACAGTGATCTCACAATATCCAGCCAAGTGCTCTTGCCAGCTGACAGTTACGCTTATATTAGTGAAGCCTGGCACATTACGTCCTGGCTTGATCACTGTGTTACCACGGCTGATGCCCATGCCAACATCCGTTCCATTGAGATCAAGTATGAAGAGGCCATGAGTGACCACATTCCTTTTACTTTTTATATTGAGATAGACAGCCTCCCAGATCTGATTATGGAGAGCAATGACAGTTCTAGAGCTAAAGTGGACTGGTCAAAACTCTCTGATGATGATGTTAGACTGTATTGTGGGAGAACTGATGCTCTTCTTAATAATGTGTCTTTACCTATGATGCTATCATGTGTTTTGATATTAACTGTAATGATACAGCCCACCATAATGATTTGTGTGCTATGTATGAGGCTATAGCTGAAACTATGCGTAAGGCCAGTACATATGAAAATAGGGCAAGAAAGCCAGGGAAACCAGGGTGACAGAAACATGTAGCTCCTCATCATGCTGCTGCCAGGAAGGCATTCAGTGAGTGGGTACAGGCAGGCAGGCCCAGGCAGGGACCTACTCTAGACCTCAAGAAGCTCACACATGCCAGATACAAATCAGCCATTCACTACATCACCAGACACGAACAAGTTATTAGAGCAGACTCTATGGCAGAGAAGCTCCTTAACTGTAATGCAACTGGGTTCTGGAAGGAGGTGAAGGCTTTGAACCGGGGAAGCATGCCCCCGCCGAGTTCAGTTGAGGGAGTAAGTGGTCTTGAGAATATAGCCGAGCTATGGAGGCAGCACTACTCTGCTATCTTTAACTGTCTAGACAGCGACCCCCTGGAAGTGGGGAGCATCCCTGATGGCGAGGAGGTTGGAGTCACAACTATTGAGGTGCAGGAAGCAATAGTACAACTCACAGATAATAAAGCTTGTGGTCCTGACAGTATCACTGCAGAGCATCTAAAGTATGCAAGCCTGAGGGTTTCTGTATTGCTCTCCTTATGTTTTACAGGTCTCATGTCACATGGGCTGGATAACTACCGGCGGATTGCTCTGGTGAGTGTAATTTCCAAAGTTTTGGAAAAGATCTTACTCAGGTGGGGTAGCAAGGTCTCTGCTCCTTTTGGGGTTGGGAATGGTGTTCGCCAAGGGGGGCTACTTTCCCCCACACTGTTTAATTTCTATATGAATGACCTTTCTGTGCAGCTCAGTGGGTGTAGAACTGGATGTATGCTTGGTGATACCGTAATCAATCATTTTATGTATGCGGATGACCTGGCAATACTGTCTCCAGAGCAGCACCGGCTTTCAACAGCTGCTAAATATTTGTACTGAATATGGCATAAGCTTTGATGTAAAATACAATGCCACAAAAAGTGTCATTATGATCTGCAGGACAAGAGAAGATAGAAATCTTTCCTTCCCCTCTTTTCACCTGTCAGGACAAGTGCTGCCTGTCTGTAGCAGAGTTAAATACTTGGGTCATATCTTAAATGATCAAATGAATGATGATGATGACATATATAGACAGCGATGTATGTTGTATGCACAAGCAAACATGTTGAGAAAAAAGTTCTTTTTCTGTTCAAATGAGGTCAAGATAACCCTGTTTAGAGCCTACTGTACACCACTCTACACTGCCCCCTTGTGGGTCAACTTTAAGCAGACCAGTATGCAGAAACTCCAGGTTGCTTACAACGATTGTATGAGGATTCTACTTGGGAGGCCAAGGTGTTGTAGTGCCAGTGAAATGTTTTGTGGTGTAGGGGTCATTAGCTTTCATGCCCTACTGAGAAGATTGACCTATAAGTTTACCTGCCGTCTGAATGTCTCAGAGAATTTGTTTATCATGCTACTGACTCAGCCCAATCTTAGTGTTACCAAGTATCACTCAGGCATTTGGAATCATTGGTACAGGCTCTTGTTGTAGTCATTCAATGTGCTGATGTTAATTGTTTGATTTTGTGTTGTCTTTTGTTGTGTGTTTTTATTGGACCTTGTGTCTGTCAATAAAGATTGAATTGAACTAAGATCACTGAAATGTTAACATTCAGCTACTTTTCTCAGTTTGAAGACATGAGTTCGGTCATGAGTGTTTATCTTTTTAATATTTTTTTTTCTTTGCCCACAGACTAAGTGATGTGCAGCCCTGGTTCCTGTTAAAGGGTTTTTTTTAGGGAGTTGTTCCTCATCCGTTGTGAGGGTCTAAGGACAGAGGATGTATCTCTGTAAAGCCCTTTGAGACAAATTTGTAATTTGTGATTCTGGGCTATATAAATAAATAAAATTGAATTGGTTTCCAGACGGCTCGGTGCTGTCCCACCTGGTCAGGCAGAGCTCTCTGCCTCCCGGCACGTCCACATACTGAGGTCTGTCTCCTGTGGCGATGACCACAGTCTCTGCTGAGAGGGTCGACCTCCTCCCGTCGACATCTGTCGCCTGATTGGCCAAAAACAGGAGGGATATTACCACACTGAAAATTACATCTCAAAATTGTCACAAATAAATAAAATACCACTTCTTGCACTCTGATTTTTTTTTCTGCTAATTGGAATTTTAGTTGTTCAAATGTTTGTGGAGGTGGAGCTGCTCTGGAGTGAGAAGCAATCTCATTGGTTCAGTTCAAAGAAAAAATGTAAGTATATAAAATTATCCTCAAAGATTAAACTATCCATATAAGCCCACAGCTGTTCAGGTAAGCCAGTCCGCTCTCCTGCTGAATATCCAACACCATCATCGCTATCATGAATGAATAAAAAAGTCATTGCCGTATCTTTTGATGCTTCTAAAAAATGTTTTTATTACTAAAACTGCTCTTCTGTGTCCTTCTAGTATAAAGTATGGTAGCCCATTTCCGCCAGAAGAAGAAAAAAAAATCAAAGGGACTGTCTTTCATCTGATCATTTTGACTTTCACCTCATAATTAGGACATTTAATTTCATAATTAGGACTTTTATCTGATACCTCACAATTATTAACTTTTATCTAATAATTAGGACTTTTTATCTCATAGCTTTGACCTGGCAGAAACATGCTTCCATAATAACCGGAACAATCTCCCACCACACAGAAATCAGGCTTTTTTTTTTTTTTTTTTAAATCAAACAGGAGGTGTCAGTAACATCAAAGTCTCTGCTTGGTTTTGTCCTCCAACATGGCGGCATCATGTCTGTGTGTGGCACTGACTGTGAGGGTGTGTCTGGTCAGGCAGCATCCTGTTTGTCTGCAGTGTAGGGACCAGTTTACCTCCACTGTGTGGGGCGCCAGCATTGCTCCGCGGGCCTGCAGGTAAAAGAGTCCACAGCTTTTCATGTCATTCTTCAGCGTTTGGCTCTGACACGCCACCTGCTGCTGCACGGCCTCCAGCAGCTCCGTCCAGCCGGGCCGTGCTGACAGCAAGCACACAGCAGAACAATAAACATGTCAACTGTGGGACACAGCTCATGTACAGGGATATCTGTCACTTTCAACTGTAAATTAATCCATACATATCTATGTGAGGAATCTGTACTCTCTTTCCATCCACACAATGTTTTTTTTCCACTTTATTTCTATATTTGTCTTTTTCCCCAGCTGATCCCATTGCACTGCAAGTTCATCAATAAACTTTCATGTGGTCTTGCTTGCACTTTTATTTTTCAGACTGTTGACGTTTGCATTTTTGCATATTACATAACAGGGGTCAACATTTTATTTTGCCTGAATTATTAATGACCAGTTGCCAAGTTTTTTTTTGTTTTTTTTTGGTGTAAAACTGGCCTACTATAGGGCTAAATGAGCCTAACTTCATGGCATTTAGTCCAGGACTGTAATTGATGATTATTTTCCACTGTTAATTAGTCTCAGCTTTTTTTTTCAATTTATTAATTAAACATTTAGTCTCTAAACTGTTGACAAATGCTCATGGGAAATCAGCAGAGCTCAAAGCGATGTCTACAGATTGTGTCCTTAGTCTGACCAGCAGTCAAAAAAAAATAAAGTATTAATTTTATCACATATGATGTATGATATGAGCAGAGAAAAGGAAATCAATCTCAGCATTTTAGCCATCGATAAAGTAAGAATCCAAAACATTTGCTGATTGGAGCTTCACTAAGATTAAAACGATTAACAAATAATGGAAATTATAATCAGTTCACTCTATTTTTCTTTTTTTAAAATTACTGAAAGACCTACTGTTCATTCATAGTTAACTTTGTAGCTATTTTGTCCTTTTTGTTGCTATTTTCTGCTTCTCTTTCTACAGATTTTTTTCAAGAAACAAAACTAAAACCAAACTTCCCTCCATCGACTAATCAATTCACTGACAAATCACTTCAGCACTCGTTTCGTCACATAGTGTGTTTCTTTGAATATTTAACAGAAGGCACAGAGCTTTCCTATATTACCCGGCTCTTTGAAGCTCCAGCCGTACTTCTCAGAGTCTTTAATGGATTTTCCCAGAATACAAGCCTGGTGTAAAAGCCTCCTGACGCTGTCTGAGTTGATGCTGGAGCCTCCAAGACCTGCGGGAGGAGAAGATAAGTTAAGAGGAGGGAGATAAGGAGAAGGTAAGGTAAGGTAAAAGAGAAGAAGAGAAGAGAAGAGCATTATTCATAAGCACCGTGAAGACTTCTGACTTCAAGAATTTAATACTCGCCCCACTTGGTGCCTTTAGCAGACGGAGCCTCGAGGTCAAGGATCAGCACCTTCTTCCGCAGCTCGGCAGCCTCCTGCAGGGGGAAACAGTCGGCAAGACAGAGAGGCTCAGAGAGGAGCAAAATTAAATATTTAAAAGGGTTAAAGCATTTGTCCCTCTCAAAAAAAAAAACTCAAATCCTGCCCCTTCATCTCATTTCCACATTCCTCTGGAGTTCCTCACAGATCATCCCATTACCATAAAGTCCATTAAAATGATAATTATCACAGCAATGCTTTCGTGTGCGTTCATTGAACAGATTAGCAGTAATTATGAGGTTGAGTCAGTGGACTGTCCTCCAACCGCTGGGATTAAACCAAGATTTATAGCTGGCTGCACCGAGAGATGAACTGGGACCTACAGAAGGTGCAAATGCAAATATATGAGGAGTTTTGCTCCGGAAAGAGATAGCAGATGGTTTGTTCTCTCAAAAAGTATCAGGTAAGTGAAGTTCTCGCTTGGCAAAATGAGGACACTTTTCGCAGACTAATCCTGAACTTCAGATCATCAAATGCTTTTCAAAAATGTTCATACAGTGAGAGTCTGGGATGCTCCTGAAGAAGTGTACTGACGGGGTGAATCCAGGTAAAAGCCATTACCCCTTATTGATTCCCACCATTCAATCTGCACCAATCGCAGAGGAGATTTCGGCGAAGAAAAGCAGACGACATAGTTAGAGAGAGAGCTTTTTAAAGTTTTGAGACAGCCAAGATTGGATTGTGCAAAAGGGACTGCATCACAAAACGAGAGAGATGTCCCTGATATTGTGCATCTTCGGTGCATTTAAAACCTGAGAACAGAGTGTGCACAAATGCTGTGTGTGCAGGTTGATACTTTCTTTAGATGCTCGATTTCTCTCTAGATGAGGCTTATATAAGAGGGGTAAAGAATGCAGGAGTGGAGGCTTAAGCTGAAGGGGATAGCAGTTTGAAATAAGAGGCAGAAAGTTGCAGAGTTAAATATCGTGAGGTGAGTAAAAGTGAGCCGACCTGGGCCGCAGCCAGTCCTCCTGAACTGCCTCCAATCACCACAAGGTCGTAGTCGTAGGTCCTGGAGGACGCTCGAGGACCTGCCGGTGGATCCATGAGTCACTGCTCCCAGCTGAGACACCGAACTCCGTCTTCTGGTTTCAGGTCTGCAGGGACACACACCCACACACACACACACATACACACACAAACAGAGTGAACACAGGCTGGACTTTGGCCGCTCTGCTGCCTCTCTGTCTGCAGTTTGGATTGGTGCGTGGATTGAAGGGACTAGAGTAATACAGATAAGGGCTTTTAGACTGCCAAAACCAATATTTTTTTGTGATTGAAGCTGATGATGTATACTTTCTGGCAGTATCTCTAAAATTCAAGAGCTTTCATGCCCAGGAATTTGAAAAAAAAAAAAAAAAAAGACAAAGAATCCCTGGTTTCCCCATGGAAATATATTCTTTCACAGACGGAGGTCAAACTATGAGACCCAACATTTTGTATTGAATCCATTGAAGGATATCGCACACCAAATACGCAACAAGTCAAACTGTATTACATCCATCATATCAGGGACAAAGCTGTCAGATTTTTTTGTGGATAAAATTAATTATTAAAAAATATCTGCCCACCATATCAGTTTAATAAAGGTAGGGCAGATTTGCATATTCAATGCCAGGGTAAACATTGTAGGAGCTGTAATCTGAGGAAGACGACCTTAATTGAGGACCTTTCAATTGTTCGTGTCATGGTTGCAGGGCGACACCTTGTGGACAAACTCCTGAATAGCATGTGGTGTTCTCCAGAGATACACGAGCATGAGTTTTTAAAAGATTTTTTGAGCCACAATTCGACCTAACGGCATCACAAATAAACCTAATGATAAGGTCGGAGAATTCAACATTACAGAAACTGCATAAGACGTGAGCCCGACAGCTGGTCTTATTGCTTGCCTGCAGGGAAACTTGCTTTTCCCATGGAGGACTGATTTGAAAACGAAATATGTCTCTGAGTTGCTCGCTGAACATTGCATAAAGCACCTGTATGCTTCGCAGCACCAGGTAAAGAGCTTACTGCGCATGCGTATGATGTGTTACTTTCGCTCTGGTGGTTCAAAGGAGGGATAAGATAGATAGATAGATAGATAGATAGATAGATAGATAGATAGATAGATAGATAGATTCCTCTCCTCCCAGGCCTGACTCGATATTGCACACTAAACACCGTTTCTGGCATTTTTCTGCACGTATGTAGTCATTTTGGCCGAGGCGTGGAGTATGAACATGTGTCGGAACAGCCTTACTGACTGGATTTAAACAGCAGCGGAGGGAGGGTGAAGCTGGACGGAAGACCGAGCTGGTGACCGGAGAGAGCTGTGCTGCGTTTAAGTGCAGCCGCAAACACGAATAGATATAATACATGTGAATTAACGACTCAACAACATCTGAGTTTAGGAGATTTTCCGTATGCGTGCTGCAAAATAGGAATAGTATGATGAATATATGTTATTATATGATAGCCTATTGACTACCAGGGTAATTTCCAATAGCAATTCTATCCCAGAGACAGTGATGTAGTGGGGGAAAAGATATATTTATTACATATACCTGTTGTAGCAGCCAAAACAGCAATAACACTGAATTGGCTTTGAAAAACACCAACTGACTTTTCACTCATTGCTGTCGGTGGTTAAAGGAATTTACACAGTGGAAAATAATAACTTATATGTTGAGACTGCAAAACTCACAATTCACAGATTGGTGGCCATCTTGACTTGAGGTGATGGAGGAGACATGAAGCTAAACATGGGAAACTGCTGAGTTTCATCATGTTATAAGTATATTGGTGTATATTGTCTATTGTTTCCATATTATGTGTGGTGTGTATGTTACTTATTTTGTTTTGAGTTTGTGCTTTGTTGTGATTTTTCTCTCTCTTTTGTAGAACTTAATAAATAAACAATAATCCTAATAAGCAGAAAGTTGA
>OMLB01047731.1:5080-19321 GCA_900302555.1 Myripristis jacobus | reverse complement strand
ATATTCATTGTGTAATGGATCCATGCTACACCAGCTGTTAACCCTTACCAAACAAAAATATATTGCAGTATATTGGAAAATATCATGTGATATATTAGATAATACATTTCCATATATGGGAACTAGTCTTTATATTTTCCAATATATTAAAATATATGCATAGACCATACATGTCTATATATTGATACATATAAAAAAAATATATTGCAATCAAGACCAAGAATGGCACTATATTTTTACATGTAATAGTTTGTCTTTATATGTTCAAATATACTGCAATATATGCATATATCATATATGTATGTATATTGCAACATAAAACATAACATAAAAATAAAAAACATACAGAATATATTGGGATGTTTTTCTAACTTTGCATATTTTCCCCTAAACAACCATAACATATGCATGGACCATGCATGCCATATATCTGTACATATATTTCCAATACATGTTCCCATATAATTGGAAAGTCATAGATCATGTATGTTTAAATATATGTACCCAGTATTCATCACATATAAATCTAAATACATTATGGAGGATATTTTGACATATATTACGGGATATAAAAACATATATATTCATATGCAATATATTGCAATATCTGAAATGCACAATTACTTATGTATTATTCCATATACTGAAATACATTACAATACATTGATGCAATATATAAATATATAATATTAAATATATGTTTCACCAATATATTATTCCATGTATTGCTAAGACATTTTCAAATATAAAATATATTTCAATATATTGTAATTCCATATATTAAATGTAATATATTCTAATACATTACCATATATTTCATTTAATATATTGGTAAATATATTTTCTTTCCATAAGGGTTGGCTCATGATTTAAGCCAAAGTCTCTGTAAATCTCCTTGAGGTATCTTCTGTTATGATTTGACACGATACGAATAAAACTGAATTACATGGAACTGAACTGAAATGTCTGAGAAACACTCACAGTAGACGTCCACGTTCCTGCTGATGTTGGTGTTGCCCAGTGCGTTGGTGACCTCGCAGGACACTGGCTCGGTGAAGAAAGAGTGATCCACAACCACCTCGTAGGTGTCATCTGACACCTCTGGAATCACATTGCCCCCCTTGGCCCACCTGGAGAACAAAACACACGTGGGTTAAACAAATAAATTAACCAGCCGCAGTGCGTTTACGTCAGAAGTGTTGGAGCCAAAACGATGGAGCACTGACATTCAGGGAAAAGTCTACGGTACGCTACCCAAACTGTGTGCATGAGAACCTTCATGGTTGCGTTTTCAGCAAGAAAACACATCGACAGATGTTAACTCAACACATCATTTGCTTAGCACAGGTTCAAATGCATTTATGCCCAGCAGAAACCGGTGGTCTTTAATCCGGTGCTGCCTTTCCAGATCTTTTCTGTTTCCGCTGCTCATTGCTCGGTGACTGCATCGAGCTACCACTAACGCTGCAACTCCTACTGACGTTATACGTGTGATAATGGAAGCTTGCATCAAAATTGCGAATCAGTGGCGTCTAAGCCACTGAGGAACTTGCTTTGGATCTGTAAAAATCTGTGACATCTACCGCTTCGTTCTGTCAGTGAGCTGGCAGCTTGAACCAGAGTTTGAACCAGAGTGGAGGGTTGTTACCTTTTTTTAAGGTTCATTGAAATCCCACACACTTTGTGGGCTGTTGGAGCAGCGTGTAGAGGAGCGCTGATTATCACTGAACAGATTGACTAGCTGAAAAAAAAAAAAAAAAAGTTCATTCTCAGGTTTGGGGACATTTTGACTTGATCTGGCTTAGCTTCACAGTGGCGTGCAGCAAGCGGTCACTACACAGTGTAACCTCGACTTCATCTCAAAAGCACCACCCACATGATCTGCCCACTGATCCAATCGCACATCACACATGTATGTCATAGAGATAAACGTCTGGAGAATTTTCTGCATGCTCACGTCCCTATAATGTACTGTACTCTCTGGATTAAATATTTATATTGTCTTAAAGTGGATGGGAATGATGGAATAGTGTTTTTTTTTACCATAAGTGCTGGAATATAGGGGCGTTTGCAGGGATACGGTGATTCGTGACTTAGAAAGAAAGTGGGTAAAGTGAACTAAAGTTTTGTTTCATTAAGAGCCATCTGTTTTCTGAACATGCAATAATACGGCTCCTGTCCCATATTATTGCTGTGTTGAGTTCCTTTACAATCACAATTTTAATCTATTTATTTCTTTATGTTATTCATCCTTTATTTAGCCAGCAAGGTCTCTTAGAGATACAAGATCGCTTCTTTCATAGATTAGACAACACACAATACTTAAAAGCCACACGAGGGAAATAGTAAAAGAGGAGAGGCATACCGGCGACCGTACCGGCGATATCATACTACAGTGCACCTCCAGTCAAGGTTATATAAGACAGCGACATGTTTCCTTCATAAAAAACATAAAGGCGTGAATGCATAGACGCTACACTAGGGAAATAGTGAAAGAAAAGAGGCATGCAGGCCATTGCGGCGATATCCATAACACACTCCACCTCAAGTCAAGGATTATGTAAAACAGCAACATGTTTCTTTCAGAACAGTTTGTAAAAGACCTTTAAAGGTATTCAAAAATTGCTTCTAAGGTAATGGCAGAACCACTCTTTCCTTAAATGGGTTTAAAAAAAATAAATTCAGTTCAGGCGTATTAGACCCACATCTTTGTTTTATCGTTACATACAGGCAGAAACTTGAACTCACAATTTAAAAAAACACTGTAAATGTTCTTCAAATGCGCCTATTATGCATACTTTTTTTTTTCTCTCTCTCTCTCACGATTACAAAGTATTTCATCTTCTAGTTGGGAAACCGCAAGCAGCAGCATAAAGCTGACTGGGCCTTTAAAGGTGACCTACACAAAGTTTCAAGAGATGCTAACAAGTATTTTATCTACAGAGCAAAAGAGTGGCGACAAAGGACAGACTACATACATTTTGGCACACGGCCTTAAATATCTGAACTATCATAATAACAGGCGGCGGAGCTGTGTTCTGAGTGGGGAGAAAGTCCTTCGGCACAAACGGGATTCAAGTCCGCATTACTGGCAAGCATCCACAGTGCTGAAGTGTCCTTGAGCAAGAAAATGAATCCCTAATAGCTCCGTGGCTGCTGCTCTTCTGTATCTGACTCTGAACGCTGACCTCCGTCGTATTATTGCTTTACAATGAATTTCTAATCGGAGCTCAAATATTTATGCGGCAAGTTCAGCACTGTAAGTTGTGATCATTATCAACTCTTTATATGTTTCGTCAAGCAGCCAATCTGCCTCCTGCCCCTGTGTGCGTTCAACAGGGGGGCTCTGCGGCGGCAACAGCCAGGTATTTTCATGCCGTTTTTGTTTTTTTTTGGCCAAGTGCGAGAAGCGGCTTTGTGTGTTTCCTTCCAGCGTGCCAGTGAATCAGAGGACGGCGAGGCACGCGGCAGTCTCTGATGTGCCGATACCTCTGAGAAGCTTGATCCACAGGCTGTTCGTCAAACAGAAAGGCTTAGTTTATAATTGCTTGGCATGGTCATCTGCATGGATGGAGTTGCCGTAATTTTCCCTCCATCTGTAGCTCTTTGACTGTGCTCGTTCCATTATCATACCTGCATCAGTCTGCCTCCAGCCGAGTGATGGAGTGTTGCCTCCGTCTTAAGGCGCCGTGCATATTAAAGCAGCGTATCTTTAAAAACGGACAGTGTCTCTTGTTTTCTGTTGTTCTCAGCCACTTAATCTTTTGCCATCATTTAATTTAATTTGTTTGTTTATTCATTTTTTTAAATTTTTACTTCTTAATCTCTTCTACAGTTTTTAATTTCTTGGCTTCGTGTTGTATTGTCTTTGTTTCATTGCACTGCACAGTGTACGGTATCACCGTCCTTCATTTTATTTTGTGCTTTAACGTGGTGTTATTTTTCTCTTATTGATCCATTATTTTGGACTCTTTTGTTTTACTGGGCCTTGTGTTGTATTGTTCTTTCCTTTTTTTTTATTTGTGTGGTTTTATATTTTCTCTTACTTACCTTTTATCTCCGTACCTGCTTTTGTTTCACTGAGTCAGGCTTGTTGGATAAAGCAAACTGATTGTCAATCAAATGTGCATCTTACCGGGAAAACATTTTGAGCAGAATCCTATATGTGTGAAAGGTGCTTTGTACGTGAAATTTGATCGATTGATTGACAATGTCGCCCCGTGGCCTCGTGACCAGTCAGAGCAGGGTCGGTTTGTGATGGAATCAGCTGATTTGACTGGAGTCCACCGGTTATTTTACCTTTGGGGCGAACCCTCTGGTATAGCGGCCAGTTGGAGCTTTGGCTCTCCTGGCTGCTACTGTCGGATGGAAACGCCTCCAAAACGGGCACAAGGGAATTTTTTTTCCTCCCCTGACTGATGACTAAAAGGCTCAGTCATTTCGCTGCCAAAATAACTCTGCGCCGCCTTTTAAAGCCCGACCAGAAACTTCTCAGCACAGGTTTTCAGTGCTTCCTGTTCCCTGTCACCTTTTTCTTTGTCTGCCACAGTGAAGCGAAGTCTCCCGACACCTCCGCTGACAAAAACAGAGGTGACCACCTTGTCAGGCTCCCGTTTGTCTGTGGTTTCTTCAAAGCACTCCAAAGCATCACAGAGCTGCCGCATAATTTTGCGCTCATTTGATGCGAGTTGTGTCGGACAAGCCTTGCTCAGAGAGGACGCCTGTGCCTGCCTACAACACGGATCTAATTATTTCCAGCTCGCTGTTCCACCTGGTGACACCGGCAGGTTAATGTTTGAGCCTTTATCAGCAGTTCTTATTGATTTATAGGAGACTGTCAGAAAGTGTGCTTATTTCTGACATCCGTGTTTTATGAAGAGCCCACTGCGCGGCGCGTGAGAAATGGACTTCTTTCATGGATGAAAGCCAGTCGAATCGTCTCCGCCATCGGTTGCTTTGAGGGCAGACGCCTCATCGCTGCTGTTATTATCTGTCTCTGTATCCTGTTGAGGAAACTGAGAATGAAGGCCTGTGGCATTTTAGGCCATTGTCTGTAAAATTACACACGCTCTGCTGCTAATATCGCCACTTGCCATGGTTCCTAACTTGTGGGTGAAAATATGCTCTGCTTCTTCAGCCTGGACCGTTAAAACCGCAGCGGTGTGTGGTGCTCGACGAGGAGCGTGTGTCCTCAAAAGGCACAGGACTCTGCCTTCCTTTCCCCCGTCATCCTCCCCCTGATTGCTCGGTGGTGATGTCAGCAAGCGCGAGGATAAGTTTTTGGATCAGATACTTTGACAGCGGAGAGGAAAAATGAGTTTATTGGCGCTGTAAATAACAGGGCTTTCAGGCAGCTCCCTTTGGTGTTTGTCATTTGCCATTTGATGGGTTAAGCAAAAGGCTGGCCTGCGTGTTTCAGTCGATACCTGAGGCTTCAAACGAACCGTGGACATTTTTTTTTTCCCCTGAATAACAGAGAAACATAATAAAATCATCAATAATAATTTACAGACATCTCGGCCGACGAACAACATTTACAACCCAAAACTCGAATAGGTGCACGCCGTGACAGGGAGGGGGAAAAATGGCTCTCTGAAAACTCATTAAATTTCAAATTTGTTGCTGCAAAAACTAAGAGAATTCAAGCAGCAGTATAAAAGCATAGCGGCGGTGCATAATAGGAATTCTATAATTAAGCTTTCTTTTAAGATTAGAATTCCAAGCATAGCCCACAAAATAGAGGCATATTTGAAGTTTTGTGGCTGGCGTATGAGGAGTTTCTTTGTATGGACGGTGTGTAAATATATATATATAAATCCATATGAAAGCAATGTTTTTTCAGAAATCAGAAAGACACGGCTACAATATGCTCACTAAGAGCTGCCTAATGAAGTGTGAAGCGAATGGATGAGCCGGAGACAGCATTTAGTCTAATAAGAGATCAAACGCTTGCCAGGGGAACACCTCTTGACTCGAGATGTTTCATTTTCCAATACAACAGCCATAATAAGAATAAGATTAATAGTTCAAGTTAAATTAGCTCAAGATGAAAAACCCCACAAGACTGTCTCTGAAAGCCTGTGTGCGGGGGAGACTGGGGTTCGGTCGTCACACAGGTTGGTTGCTAGACGGCACCGTGACTGGAATTCCACCCCAAAAATCTGCATTGTGTCGATAAGTGAGCCCCGACTTAGTCTTACAAACACAAGATCAGTGCTGGGACTAAATATTGAAATGTCAATATATCATGATACTTCCTCTTGTGATACATGATCGCAACGCTTGTGCCAAAGTATCAATATTTGAGTATTCAACTTAATTTGCACGGATTGATTGTGATATCTGAGCTGGAAATGTTGCCGTGCAGATTAACCCTATAAAGCCTGAACTATGAAAGAATTGGCAGAAAATTCAATTTTTTTTTAAACTGAACACTTTATTTAGTCCTATAACAAAATGTAAAAAAAAAGATTTCTCAAAAAATATGTTATTACATACGGTTTTTCTGTTGTATCATATATGACAGTACTTGAAGTGCCAATGGTATGGTCCAGGGTGAGCAGGGGAAGTGTCCAAAGGTATACAACAGTATTTTGGTCAAGTATTGATAAACTGAAACGGAACGTGTTATTTGATAACGTGTATCATATATGATACAAATGGCTTTGTAGCATTAAGACACTGAAAAACACGCCTGATTCCTCCATATTTGAAAATTATTCAGCCTTTTCCAGGGTATTTTTTCCCTCTTCATTTACAGATATCACGACGTATCACAGGTGATTATCTCACAGCATATCACAGAGTCGCCTGTATTGTGATACCGTCGTTACCGTGGCTAAAATATCATGACAGCATCGTATCACCAGTCATCGAGTGATTCCCAACCCTAGCTGTTAACCGATAAAACAAATTATTTGGGTTTTTGTTTGTTTATTATGCCACAAAGATCGTTCTTTAAAGGACCACACCAGTCATTTTGAATGTTTGGCTCTTTTACTACATTTTATTTACCCACATTTTATTTAGCAAAAAGAACCATTTTGCAAATCATGCCTCCCTTGAGTTTCAATTTGAATTTCTGGTTGAAACACAACACAACAAAGCCATTGCCACTCATAAACCACGGCACTAATAAGTGGCTGTGTAAACAATTCCCCAGCGATTATTTTCCATACATTTTGTATTTATTGCAGTAAACATGCAGAACCACTGGGATGATCCTTTAAGTATGAATTTTGTCAGGTAAAGTAAGGGCCTGGCTGTTTGCTGTGATGGTTAACTACACACTAACCAGCAGCAATGTTTTCACCAAGGTGTGTTTGTCACATTTTGGACGGGTGTTGCGGGGCCGGCTGTCACTTGTGCCGACCCCCCCTTTACAGCTGTGTGTGTGACCCTGGCTCCCTGAAGCCGGTGAAACACACACACACACACACACACACTGATGGTGCATGTTAATGATGGTGGTGTGAGGACGGGGGAAGTTTCCGTCATACACGCTATGGAAACCGGGCCTCCTTCCTCCCCTTTGTCTGCCGGGCACGGTGGCACATTCACACACCTGCTGTTGCGTAAGCCAACCAGCTGAAAGGGAGCTTGTCCATATTAAGGGGAAGGCATTTGCACCCGTTTTCCCCCCTCAGGCGTAAACGGTATAATGATATCGTCATTATCTAAACCTGAGCTCACAGAGGGCAGACAGCGGCCCAACACGGACAGACTCAGTGGTATTTATTTGCAGTACAGGAGGTGCTATTGTATTATAATGGTGAAACACTGGGTGGGAACATGTACAACTATGATAATCTCCAACATTTTGAAATACATTTTATACTTTAAAATACAACTCTTTTTTTTCTTTTTTTTAGTTTATTAGACATATTAAATCGTAGAGAGACAGATCCAGATCCTGTATATCACGGTCGTGCACCTGAGATCAGCGAGCCGCCTCGACTTCTTCAAGAAAAACGTGCTGCGGCGTATGGAAATGCACTCTAATCATTCACATATGCTCATGTTTCGGCACTGCGTTTGTTTTCAAAGTGCAGAGAGACGGGCGGTGTCGCTCCGTACGGCGTGGTGTGTGATCATGACGTGTGGCGATCCGTCGCAGAGTTTACCAGAAAACCACAAACACACCGTCTGCTGTTGTTCTTTCCCACAGAGAAATGTCATATATGATTACCATGTGTGTTACATATAAGGTGATACATTATTGTCACATGCATACGTCCTCTGCATATATGAAGAGAAAGGCTTATAACACACATGAAATACCCAGAGTAAAACATATACATGTACATATATGAAAAATACCCACAGGAAGATCTGTTACATGGTATTATATACTGAAACAATATATGTTAACAATATTTTATTCATTTATCTATGCTTATATAACTTTATAACATATATGTAAACTTGTATCTGCACATATATTAAGAATATCTAAATGATGAATTTTAATATGGTGTTATATGTTGACACCAATATATATATTTAATTTATATATGCAGGTTTACTAAAACAAAATACATAGTTTGTACATATATGAACATACATTTAATAATATAGCTTACATGTTGTCCGTGTTGGTTTGCTGTATTTTGTGGGCGCGCACACACACACACACACACACACACGCACACGCACAGCGCTCGGAGGCTGCTGTTGAAGTGAGTTGTAAGGAGTGTTCAGAGGGGAAAAAAAAAAAAAGACTTTAAAGCTTGATCGTTTGGCAAAATATAACCCCCCTCCCACAGAATAATACGTTTTATTTATTATGAATAAAGCGAGCTGAATGATTATCCCATTTGCTTAAACTCGACCAGAATCTCAAACAATATTAGCCTTTACAAATCCTCATCAATTTAAATCATAGATCAAAGCCAGATACTATCTTGTGATGATTTATCCCCTAAAGGCAGAGATTGATTTCTGCATTCACAGAGTGTTCCTGCGTTGAAAAATCTGTGGATTCCGTCCTGGCCAAAAATAATTAATCTGCCAGCGCCGTGGCCAAGCAGAATGTCACTGAGTGGGGCTCAAGTCAGTGGAATCTCATTAATCCCAGAGTGGCTCACTGTCTCCACTATAACGGCGCCTCAATAACAAAACTCACACAGGAGGCGAAGACAAATGCAAAAGGAACGCGGCTGTCAACATCACCATTCTCAATTCAAATGAGCTTTTGTTTGCTCTGTCTCTTTCAGCTGAATACAACATTTTTAGACTCGTGCCCATCCCCTCCTAGTCACCGCTGAATTATTCAAAGGCAAACGTGTATACATAAGAAATGCTAACAGAACTTAAACAAAGGAATTTACGTGCCTTTTTTGCGGGCTGTTGATGCTGTTTAAATGGGGTTTAGCGCTGTTTAATGCTGTTTTAACTGTGTCAAAATACAATAGTGTTTGTGCATTCTCAAAATGACACTCCAGTACCAGCGCATACAAATTACTGTCAACGAGAGTTACACTGAAAGCTGTTTCAGCTCTAAAATGGATTACTCTGTAAGCTACATCATCATTATGGGCAAAACCCTCAAAATAATTCCTTGACTTCTTGTAACTAGCCATTTTTTATTGTTCTTCTCTGTGAATGTGAGGTAAAGAGGTGATTTAATCGCATGCATTTGCACTGAAATCTTCATTTTCTAATTGCAAACTCTTCATTAAGGCCAATATTGATGGGTAACAGAGATGCCCCCCCAAAATATGCAATGGGCCCAATTTAGACCCACAGACAAATCATATCGCCACCAACCTGCACCCCACTACTCTCTCTCACACACATACACACACACACACACTTCCCAGGAGATCCCAGTGCCAAAACAGTCAAACAGGTTTTTGTCCATAAGCAGACAGAGCGATTTTGTGCCCTTGTGTTCGCATCAAATGGATGACAGGCCAAGCTTAACCAGCACAACTGAGTCTCTCATTAGACAGCGCTAAAGTGACAAATGAAGAAACCAGAGATGACAACTTTGCTTCAAAATAAAAAGCCCTCAACACCAACAACGGCAGCAGCAGCAGCTGACACCAGCGCCACAGCTCCCCGTGGGAATAGGAAGGCACTTGATTTGTGAGCGACACCAGCTCATTTCCTCCTCTCTACCTTTCTTCTGCTCCCTCTCCCTCCTTCTCTCTCCCTGCCTCCTCACAATTTAATCCATCTCTGACTCCTCTCTCTCTCTCTCTTGCCCTCATTCCCATTCTCTTCCTTTCCTGTTTTGCTTGTTCCTCTTCCATCCATCACTTCATTTCTCCTCACTTCCTCTGCAATGTTTTGAAAAACAAACAGGCAATAATGAGTCAGCTCCCGGACCCCCCCACCCCCTTCTCATCCTGCGAGCCTGCCAGACAGCCAGAGGTGTGGGAGTCTGTGTAGGGTTGTTGAGATAAATTGTCACCCCATCTCCCCCCTCTCCTCTGTCCTGTATCTATCTGTCTGCTGACACGCTGCCGCTCTCAAGCCGCTGTCGTACTTTTATCCCAAACAGCCGCCAGTGTGTGCAAACAAACACGTACAGATAGTACAGAGACGTCAATAACGCCTGGACACACAGATGCACACACACACACACACATGTGGGACGACAGTCGCACACACACACACAGTTAGAGGTGTGCACACACTGCAGAAACCGCCCGGCCGCTATCTCCGGTGGTAAGGGCTCTAACCTTCATCTGCACACACACACACACCATGATCGAAGTATGACATCATCCCTGCTGTCCTTCAAACAAGTCGGATCTCCCTCCTCGGTGGATGAGGGACACATTTAACTTCTCAAACTGTGACTGAAGCATCGCCTTTGGGCCAGTTCATGTGAAAATGCCAACATGCATCAGGTTTTGTCAAAATTGGATTCATTCACCATATTCATACAGCAGATATTGAAGTTTCATCTCATTGTCTTGTCTCGGCTGAGGGTGGGAAGCTCAAACTTTGAAACCAGAAGGACATTTGACAAACTACTACGTCCTGGGTTGCATTAATATTATGTTACATTAATATTTCACCATTTTCACGACCGAAAAACAAGAATAGAGCCCTCAGTAGAGCCCATACCTCCACCAACACTTGGAAACCATCCAGATGTGCCAGTTCCACATGTTGGATATTCACCAAAGGTTGATCAAACCCACCGCCACACTCGAGAGAAAAGCTCATCTGTGCTGCCAGGCCACATGACCAACCTTTCCACAAAGTTTCATGACGTTGCATGAATCTGTTTGAAAGTTACATGCATTTCTATGGGAAGCCACGCCCACTGCCACGCCCTACACTTGGGGCCGACCGGCGTGAAAAAATTAATCAGTTCTTCCTTGGGCCATGATCAACCTTTCAAACAAGTTTCATGCAAATCATAATCATAACTTTTAGAGATTTCCTGCTGACAAAAAAAAAACAATTTAACAGACCAAACAGATGGGATGGGGTGAAAACATGAACCGGGTCCAGCTCCGTTGGCGGAGGTAGCAATGTATAGTCAAAATCAAGAGAGACGTCTGGCCGTATTTCAAGGTAAAAAAGCATATTTGTTCATCCATTAGCTACGGCTGCTGCCAATAAAATAAAATAAAATATGCTGTACCAAAAATGTAACGCAATAGTGTCTTTTCCTCGCCGTAAAAAGCAGAGAGCCATCAAAACTCTGTTTATCTTGGACATCAATATCCTCTCTCACTGTGACAATGTTGGAGTTTACGGTGGTGGTGGTTGAAGGGATGCTCTCTTTCTTCAGAGTTTCTTTTTTTTTAGTGCATTTATTTTTGCACCGTGCGTGGCATTGGCATTGCACGCTGGAATTTACAAGATGGAAATTCCAAGGTATGGGGTTTCCATGAATGCAGCATGGAGCCTCGTTTACAGTTTGCGTCCATTTTTTTGAGAATGTGAAGACATATACTCGGCATCAATGAAAACTTTACACTTTTGTTGTTGTTTTTTTTTATAAATACTTATTTGAGCAATGATTTCTGGCTGAGGAAATTGTAACAGCTCAAGGTGTGTTGATGACCACTGAATTGTGACCATTTTTGACCTCCTCGGTATGCTGCCGTGTGATTGGCTGAAAAATTGATAAGATGATTTTCCTCAGCGGTCAGTGCCAATCCTGCGCTTATAATGCTGTGACTGATATTGTCTCTAAAATGCCCCCAAAAGTGAAGAGGAACCAGACCTCAAGAACTACAGTTTTCAACTTTGTATTGTTTTCTTTTCAACAAATTCATTGGCCTTGATCGTTCAGTAAATACACAGCATTCATTCAATTTCATGTCTGGAATTGTGCAGCCAATAAATCAAAGCAGAGTTGATTTGAAAAACATTAAGCTCCGACAATAAAAAAAAAAAAATAAAAAAAATCAAGTGTAAAGTTTTCAATGACACTGAGTATATTTGCCTGTATTATCTCATGTTTTCTGTTGGACTGCGCTGAAGGTTAGCAAGAGTCTCTGCAGCAGGGAGATGAGTGGGTGTAGATTGTGGTTATAAACGATAAGTATCAGCAACAGACAAACAGAGAGACAATAATACAATAACGCATGCCCTCTGCCCGTAGCTGCCTACGTCTCACATGTAGCTAAGCACTTCAGACGTCGGGGAACTCCCTAAATGCTCCAGTCTGCAAAGAGCATTAATTATTAATTCTGTTGAGCTGCTCCTTTTCCCGAATATCGGGTCCATACGAGCCGGCCAGCAGTCAACATCAGAAAAAACACATTATCCATAACACAGAGATGGATTTCCCAACTGTCTGGCTCATCCCTTTCAGGTTTGCCACCATAACTGGGATGTGAGAAATGCTAACAATACTTAACAGTAGCAAACGGATGACCTGCTTGAATTATGGATGTCCCTCCAGATTTTCACGATCCGTTGTTTCATTTGTATTTTGTTAATCAGAGAAGAGGTGAAATGATCTTTGGCAGACTCCTGATGTTTGTAAGAAGTACGACCAACACAGCAGTGTGGCATCATCTTTGTTGTTTGGCGGAATTTGGTATGAATACGGTCGGTGGTTTCTGGGAGGTTGTGCATGGAAGAATGAAGAATCAAACGAATGAAGCAAACAAATGACGTGGCGCCTCCATCGGTACAACCAGAGATATCAACAAGCAATGTAGCGTGACCCTGAAGACGCAGCAACAGCGATGAGATGCAGAATTCTCCCAAGTTTTGTCCAATTGCTATTAGCGGCAGGCCCGAAATACTGCAGAGGAATCGATGAATAAAAGAGCCAGTTAGCGTTCGCTTTTAATGCTGGAAGTCACTCTTGATACGCATCATTAATTCAAATTCTTCTAAACTCCAATGAGTTGTTTGCTGAGATGCCCTGCATGATACAGAGGCACATTAATGACCAAACAGCGCCACGTTTCAAACCAAACCATAAATTCCCGAAATTTTCTGGAACGCAACAACGAGATGCATAATTTCCTCGCGTTTGATCATCAGCGTCTAATCAGTGCTGTCAGAGATAATGTGTGCGACGCATGAGGCGAAAGAACGGGTGCATATTGGATGGACAGAGAGCGACCCATCGGCCGATGAGCTGCAGACAGCCTCCAATTGTGTGTGTTGTTGTTTGTTTTTTTCCTTCCTTCCCTCAGAGTCATGCTCTTTTAGCCGGTCTTGGACATGAGAGAGAGGAGGAGTGAAGGCAGAGAAGAGAGAGGAAGAACATCTGGAACTTATGTGATAAGGAGGAGCCCCAGCCGACTTACTTCCTCTCCATCCACATTCCAGCCCCCTCGCTCTCATCATCAGCAGCATCCAGCCTTCAGGCACTCTGATTTTCTTCATTTCACAGTGAAAAGGCTAGATCTCAGGTGATCAATAGCATGCTCAGCCGAGAGGGCATTAAGAGGACTCTGAGGAATGAACCTGTTGGCATGGAAGTATTAAAGAGTGGCAATGACAGAGCAGAAATAAAAGGAGAGGACTTTAGCGTTTAATGGTGAGAATCCGTATTTCTTGCCAGCCAATCCTATCCGCACACTCGGCGCTGCTGTGACCAATGCCATTCTCTCCTACCAATTTCCTGAGGTTGATGAAAACTCTCTCATCTGCAGATCCACACACACACACACACACACAACGTCTGTATACAGCCAGCTGCATCTCTCAAGACTTCTTGTTCAAAGAGAGATTAACTCAGATCAGTATAAACTCTTAACTCTGTTTCAAGTATATTTCAAGTATATCCATCTAGCCCGGCCCAGAGGC